>JAUELC010179448.1:0-10979 GCA_031471745.1 Cryptochiton stelleri | reverse complement strand
TCTTTTAAACTGGCAATGCAGCATAAGCGGGCAACTGGATATGTGCCAAGGTGTATGTGAAGGGCATTCTTGATATGTTCTACCATCCTATGTTATTAAAGCTACTAAATTTTACTCTATTTACGTGTTATATTCTCTATGTACTATTGATTCTATAATCACCTGGGCTATATTGCGCCCGACTGCCCCATGCCACTGAGGGTAACCCATTCTAAACCAGCGACTAGGGAGACACTCCCCTACTACCTCTTTTCTTACCTGCTACCATGGTGACACCCACCCATTACCTGCCGGTTCATGTTCAGCCAACAAAAACACGTCTTAAACACACACACTGGAATACCAGGCTGCATATTTACCTATCCCCAGTACAACATACTAGCCAGCCAACAGTGTAACATCTACTTTATCCAGCACAGAGAATGGCGAGACGATTCTACAAATCTAACTCACGCGTTAAACACATTCGCTTCAAAGACCGAACTTATAAAGTAAGTAAGAGATCCAAAACAGAAACGAATAAGTCGTTTGTACAAAGATGTTTCTAGGATGCCACTAACCAACGAAGATATCTCGCTACTTGCGAAAGGCATGAGTTTTATTCCTACTCCAAAAATCATTGCTACAGATCTCATGAAAGACAACAAACATTTTGAACGCAATTTTCGGTTGGCAGATTTATTTAAATGGACATCTAACAGAAAGGAATCGTCTCGTTGTACTAAACTTATGGCTAAATCCACATTTCAACCTTCTCCGGGAAATAACTCGACTGAAAACTTTCTATTCAAAACTAAGATGGACTAAACCTAAACGACTACTGCAACCTTTCGAAAGGTGAAATTAATTCTCTACAGAAACTAAAAAGTAAAGACCTAGACACTATTTAAACAAAAGCGGATAAGAATAATACTACATTTGTACTGGACCGATCTTCATATATCTATGAAGCTAACACTCAACTTTACGACGGCATTTACTACGAGGAAGTTAACAGCATTAACTTAAAGTCTACACACAAATTAGCTCTGAACTTGGCAAGCAAACTATTCAAAAAAAGATATATCAGCAAAATGATCTATAGATACCTATACGATCCATTCGAAAATAAGAAAACCTCTATACTATACTTTCTACCAAAAATTCACAAACTTAAGTCTGAACTAATTAACCATGACCCCTGTCTAGCGTCCAGTGTTTCGGAAGTTCGAATACCAGGTAAACCTAATATATCCCAATGTAAATCACCTACTGAAAAACTTGGCAGATCCCTTGACTATTTTCTACTACCGATTGTGAAAACTCAAACTACCTGACACTTCTCACTTCATCATTGGAAATTGCTAATCTTATTCTGACTAAGAAAGAATTCCAGGTTAACGAAAAAATTTACAGACAAACGGTTGGGGCTCCCCAGGGTGCAGTCCGGCTAGCCTCGAACTGTGTGATATTGCTATCTATCTACATATTAATAGGATAATTAAAGATTAGCTACACAGAGATCAAATTATCTTTCATAAAAGATTCCTTGATGATGGATTTATTATTTTTAATGGAACTACAAATGAAATTGAAGAAATCTTCACTGCTGCCAACGAAGCCCACAATCTTCTAAAATTTACGCATGAAATATCTAATCACCAGATTTCATTCCTCGACTTTAAGGTGTTTATGGGACCGAGATTCTACTAGAATAATATCCTTGACTTAAAAGTCCACACTAAGAAAACGGAAACCTACCAATATCTACACAGATCATCTTGCCATCCTCAAAACTGCTTCAGCTCCTTTATTACGGGCGAAGCTAGCAGATATGTGAGAAACTGCAACAATGAAACAGACGTCAAAAGCAAAGTAAAATATAGCTACTAAAGTAGCGATGCCGGGGTTCTGAGCATATTTGATTGGCCTGTGGAAGAAAATTAAAAAAAAAGAATTTTGAAACAAGATAAGCTATCTTGTTTTGTCATTTCTGAACTTTTAATGTGTTTGTTTGGTGTTTTAGGCCGTACTCAAGGGTATTTCACTTATATGACGGCGCTGTACTCCAGCATTAAACAGTAACACGTTCACAACCAAAATATGAAGTGTTTTGCTGTTTTGGAAAATTAATGTTCCTCGAATTGTAAGTAAAATACAGCATGAATATAAGCTGGAAACATACTTCCCTCAGCTAGAGCGCTTTGTTTGACACGCAACTGTGACGTCATTAACAAGTCTAGACAGACAAAATATTATTGACGGCAATACAATACGATTCAGTAAACTCCTAATTTTGATGTGAATGGTAATTAAAAGTTTCTATGTGTGAAGAGTGTGTCTCACTGCAGCTGGCCAGATAATGACACTTTTAGACTTCGTGCTGCTGTACATGAAGGACTGTACTCTACAATATAGCTATGTTAACTGTTTGCCTTCATCCAGCATGCACAATGTGACCGTTTTGGCCTCTAATTGCATTTTGGGTAGTAAAAGACAAGTTTAAGTGTCAATATTGTTTTCAGCATCCTCGAATACATATAAATCGATATTTCTTTCGTAAATTTATGAGATCTTTGAAAATGGAACATTTTGATTGGTCCCTGGAGACCTAATTTGCATAAAATTTTAAAATGTCTTTTGATAAGACTGTGAGCCTTTAGTTGAAGTGTATGTATGCCAAGTTTGAATCTGATAGCTTAAGCCGTTTTTGGGAAGAAGGTTTTTAAAGATTTGTTTGACCTTTCAAAATGGCCGCCGGGTCACTTCACGGGTCATACTCATGAAAAGCATATCACGTTTTTTCTCTTGCCACATACTACCATCCCACAAATTTTGAAGTTTTACACTTTAGCGGTTTTTGAGATATTAAGTCACAAAGACTGTCTAGAATAAAAAAAATAAAATAAAATAATAATACAGAACGATTTCAAAAGGGATTCTGTCCCTTCGGTTCAGAACCCCTTAATATAGCTACTGAAGTAGCAATGCCGGGGTTCTGAGCATCTTTGCATGGCGCCCCTGGCATACAATTGAATAATGTCTTATGAAACATTATGCACCAGTTTGTTTTGTTACTTTGCAACTTACAATGTGTTTATGTTTGACACCTTACTCTGACGTCATAAATAGAAGTCTAGACAGAGAGACTATTGTTGAAGGGAATATAATCCGGTTCAATAAACACCTCATGTTGAGGCAAATGGTATTTAAAAGCTGCTTTTTATGAAGAGTGTGTTTCACTGCAGTTGGCCAGAAGGGAAAAACGTTACTGTACTCAACAACATAGCTGTGTTAACTATTTGCCTTCATCCAGCATCCAAAATGTGACCTTTTTGATCTCTAATTGCATTATGGGTAGGATAATACAATTTTAAAGGTGCCGTGTTCAGCGTCAGCGATTACATATGAAACGACATTTTTTTTGTTAATTTATGAGATTTTTGAATATAAAGCATTTTGATTGACCATCTGGAGACCTAATGTGCATAAAATGGCCGCCGGGTCACTTCACTTATACTCAAGAAAAACATATCACGTTTTTGCCTTTGCCTTATACTACCAACCCACAAATTCTGAACTTCAAGTCGTAAGCGGTTCGTTATATATAATGTTTACTCTTTGACTAAGATACAATCAAAATTTGACCAATGTATCCTTAGTTTGGCCTCCAGTTGCACTATGGATAGAATTAAACGATTGTAATGGTTATTATCGTTTTCTGCGTTCCTGATTACATATGCAATGACATTTTGTTGTTGAGTTATGAGATCTTTGAAAATGAAGCACATTGATTGGCCCTCTGGATACCTAATTTGCATAAAATTAAAAAATGTCTTGTGTTAAGATTGTGCGCCTTTTGTCGAAGTATGTGTATGTCAAGTTTCACTTTGATAGCTCTAGCCGTTTTGGGGAACAAGGTTTTTAAAGGTCATATAGATGGCCGCCAAGTCACTTCACTTATACTCTGGGATCGAAGTATTCGTGTCAATTTGTTAGCTTAAGCCGTTTCGGGAAAGAAGGGTTTTAGAGGTTTTAAAGACCTTTCAAAATGGCCGCCAGGTCACTTGATTTATACTCATGAAAAGCATTTTTCCCATGTCTTATACTACCATCCTACATATTTTGAACTCGATATCTAAAACGGTTGTTGAAATATTATTTGAGTAATAATTAGCAAAAGTTTGCAAGTGTAGCCTCGTTTTGGCCACCAATTGCATAATGGGTAAGATTATACCTTTTTAAAGGTAACTGTCGTGTTCAGAATTCCCGATTACATATTAAACGACATCTTTTTTGTTAATTTATGAGCTCTTTGAAAACGGAGCATTTTGATTGGCTGTGTGGAGACCTAATTTGCATAAATTTCCAAATGTCTTCTCATAAGGTTGTGCACCTTTTGTCGAAGTATATGAATGTCAAGTTTCAATTTGATAGCTTTAGCCGTTTAGGGGAAGTAGGATTTTAAAGGTTTTACAAGTTGCCGCCGAGTCACTTCACTTATACTCATGGAAAGCATATATAGTTTTTTCCCTTGCCTTATACTGCAGTCGCACAAATTTGGAACTTTAAGTCTGTAGCGGTTTTTTTAGATATTAAGTACCAATGTATTAATGTGTTTGTTTGGTGTTTAACGCCGTACTCAGGGGTATTTTACTTACACGAGGGCGTTGTATTCCAGCATTCAACAGTAACACGTTCACAACCAAAATATGAAGTGTTTTGCTGTTTTGGAAAGTTAATGTTCCTCCACTGCTAAGTAAAAGACAGCATGAATGTAAGCTTGAAACATACTGCCCTTAGCTAGAGGGCTTTTTTAATTTTTATTGAAATTCAGAAACCATACAGACTTTAATTCCAATTACAGGTCTGATAAAAAATAACATCATATTAAAACAGTAACATTATGACAAAAATGCATTAAAAAGATTAAATACATATAGGATATGATATGATAATTATGATGTAGATTAAATACATATAGGATATGATATGATAATTATCACAGAGATGCTATGAAATATTATTTAGTTTAATTTTAAATATTGTGACCATTATACTTATGTAAAATTCCCTTTCTCTACATTCACAAAATATATATATACATATATACCCCTATAAATGCATAGAAAGAAAACCTGACATGCCTCCACCAGGGATCGAACCCGGGACCTTTGGCTAACATATATACACATACATACACACACACACACGCACACGTTCAAACACACAACACCTGGTGGAGGCAAGCAAATTTTTCTCTCTTCATTTATAAAAAATATACATATACATACACAGACACACATATGCAGATATCACAAAGATAATTTAAAGCACAGATATAAAGTTACAAAATTATGAGTATAATGCAGAATTAACCGAACATTTAAAAGAATTCTGTGTCATAAAAATATCTAAACTATTGCCATTACTAATGTCATTATAAAGTATCATTGAGCGAGAAAAAAAGAAAATTTTCGTACATTTAATCTGTGCCTTTGTGGCCTAAAAACGTCATTCTGACGCAGTGACCGAGTTGGCGCAAAGTATGAAACTTGCTCGATCAAATAAGGCGAATCTAAAAAAGAATGAACACATTTGTATAAAAACTTTAAATCTGCAGCTTTTCTACGTTCCGTTAACCTTGGTAGCTTAAAAAGTTGGCACAGTTCATTATATTTATCAGAACAATAGGGAACATTGGTCTTGTAACATAAAAACTTTAAAAACTTTTTTTGAACTTTTTCAATTTTTTCTATCAAAAATTTCTGACTGGGTGTCCATATAACAGAACAATATTCTAAATTGGAGCGAACTAGAGATATGTAAAGAGACCTCAAAGCAGCGACGTTTTTAAATGATCTGCATGTGCGCTTTAAAAAACCCAGCATTCGGTAAGATTTTCTCACAATATTTTCCACATGTAGCTTAAAATTTAAATTGCTAGTTAATGTCACACCGAGGTCCTTTACATATTCTGCACGTACCAATGCGTTGCCTTCAACGCTATAATCAAATATTATCTTCTTCGTTTTGTTTGTGAATGAAATGAAACAACATTTAGAAGAATTCAACTTTAAATGCCAAGTTTTACACCAGGCTGCAACCCTGTTCAAATCATCTTGCAGTAAATGACAGTCGTCAATGTTTTGTATGAGTTTAAATAATTTGCTATCATCAGCGTAAAGTGATATAGACGAGTGGTAAACACAAGACACTGAGTCATTTATATATAACAAAAACATCAGGGGCCCTTTTAAGGACCCCTGAGGAACTCCGGAGATTACTGGTTTCCATGAGGACTCATGGCCATTTAACACAACTCTCTGGAGCCTATCTGACAGGTAAGATTTCAACCACACGATCAGTGAGCCATTGAAACCGTAATATTTTAATTTGTGAATTAACAGTTTGTGTGGTATTGAATCAAAAGCTTTACAGTAATCTAAATAGACGGAATCTGTCTGGATTTTATCATCAAAAGCTTTGGTTATTCTATCAAGATAACATGTCAAATTAGTTTGTGTGTCACGGTTCCGAAAAAAGCCGTGTTGATCTTCACTTATACAGCCACGAACATGTTCAAACAAAGTGTTATATATGGCCTTTTCAAATATTTTACTAACAATAGGCAACAAGGATATTGGTCGATAATTTGTCACATCGTGACGGTTGCCTTTCTTATATATTGGTATGACGTGTGCTTTTTTAAATAAGTCCGGGAAACAACCCGTTCTTAGGGAGGCGTTGAAAATTAGACACAGAGGGACCGCCAACTCGTAAGCACACTCTTTTATAAACAGACCAGATAAATTGTCTGAGCCAATAGCTTTGTTTATGTTAATACCTTTTAACAAACATGCTATATCGTATACATTTACCTCAAGATTTGACAAAATATTTTCCTGTAAGGATTCAAAGGGAGGTAATTCAGATTCTTCCGCACGAGTGAATACACTGTAGAAGAAATCACCCAAAAACTCGGCGCTTGTCTGGTTATCCGAGGATTCATTGTTCTCATATATAACGGAACTGGGGATAGAGCCAGACCTACTCTTTGACTTAGTAAATCCCCAAAACCGTTTTGGGTTTGAAATTGTAGAATATTCTACGTCAGAAACATATTCTAAATATTTACATCTTTTCGAGGATTTGAAAACTTTTCTAAAATGAGAAAATACAGCATAATTGGCTTCAGATCTACATTTTTTATACTCTTTATATGCCTGCTCCTTTTCCTTAAGTAACGCTATTAAATCATTATCGAACCAGGGTGGAAATTTCCTACCACGTATTCTGATTTTTGGAACACTCTCCTGAATACAAGCATTTAAAACATCATAAAATTGTTCAACACCGCTATCTACATTATCATCTATTATAGAGTTCCAGCATATTGCTGATAGCTGATGTTTTATATGACAAAAATCAGCTTTTCTGAAGTTCAGCACAGTTCTATTAAGATAAGTTGGTTTTTCATTATCATAAATTATAAGTTCACAATGTAGTGCTTCATGCTTGGACCGTACAGCCTTCTCTGTGACACTGACCACACAGGAAGCACCAGATACACATACGTAATCCAAAACATGGTCATTACAGGTGTTAAATTGGTTACATTGTGACAGACCGTATTCTTCGAGTAGTTCAACACACAGGTCAGATTGCGCCTCCCTCCAGGCGTGAGGTTTCAGTCCGCTCTTCGCTACAAACCACTGTATGTCTGAACGGTTAAAATCACCTGTCAATATAATGACATCGCGATCTGGGTAGATACAGTTAGATAACTTTGACAAGGAGTGATCAAGTTGAGCCCAGGTCTCAGGGGTTGACCATGGGGCGACGTACACTGACCCAATAAACACACTGTGCTTCTTAAAATAGATTTGTGTCCAAACAAGCTCTGTGCCTGTTTCTAAGTATATACGTTGTCTATCTTTAAAACTATTACGCACGGCTATCAATACTCCACCGCCTTTCTGTTTTAAAGCATTAGCAGTAGGGGCGGTATGCCGATCCTTTCTGAAAACATGGTAATTGTTGTCTAAAATCTCTCCGTCTGAAATACTACTGTTGAGCCAGGACTCGGAAAGGCAGATAAAATCATATTCCTGTTCAATAAAGTGTAGGTTGAAAGTTTCTAATTTTTCTGGACCAGATATGCTTTCCGCATTTTGACAGAAGAGTTTGTAAGACGGGCCAGGGCAGGTTTCTATGTCACCACTTACCATCAGGGTGACAAGAGGTAGATGTCTGTTCAACACGGTAGATGTCTGTTCAACAGAGTACTGTGATAGGATCTTGGTTTCGTTAATTGTTGCGGCAAGCTATCTACTCAACAAAAATGTAAATTCGATCAACCACGAACAACACAACAATGTATAAGAATTATCCATTGCCTTGTCCCAACGTGTATTCTTGTTGTAGGGCTCAAATATCGTCATTCTTTACCACACAATATGCTGTTTGAAAGTGCCTTTACAGGCTCTCCAAAACATAATATTGATCATTCTTTGGGGCTAAGATGACCATCTATAGCTATTAGAAACTAGAATCGACTTCTAATGATGTGTGTGAGATAAATAAAATACCTTCAAACCCTGATCTGTAAACACACACATCTGACACGTAAAGAGCCGCACTTTTCTTTTTAAGGAACCATATATTACCGGATAAATGGCATGGGGCATCATCTGTTTTCGTCAGGCTGAATTATGTTTATGAACATTTAAATATTTTAATATAGCACAATGACCAATATTGTCGAATTGTCCAATACAGGTACACTGTCGTTAAACTATTCTATTGCATAAGTTTTTAGAAAGATCTTAACTAATCCTTCTACAGGTCATGAATCCATCAAGGTCGATATCATCATTTTGTTTTAATTTGGGTTTATCATTTTGTTGCTGAGTTCTATGACACAGGTAAAAAATCGGGAGAGACTTAATTTGGTTTGCTTTGTTTTTTTACCCTGCATTGAAGGGTAAACAACATTATTTAAAATATGACGTAATTTTAAGGGTTAGGGTTATATATAGGGTTAGACTAAGGGTCATGTATAGAGTTAGACATAGGGTCAGGTTAAGGGTTAGTTTTGTGTTAGGGTGTGCTGTCATGTCCTAATCCTTAAACAAAGAATTTCCGCTTGGTCTTACATGACGGACCAACCAACTGAAGGTTATTTCATTAACATGACGGCCGAGTCCGTCCAAATGGTAAATCCGTCAATGCCGGGATGCAATCACATTTTGATTTCTGTGGTCCAGGTGAAAATCTGAAAAAACTTGAACCCAGTTAGTAACAGTCCATTAATTGTCAAAGTAATGGTTGATGACCAGACTAAAACAACCACTGATCACGTCACCAGTTCTCAACATAAGTCATACATGAGTTCTGTACTTCGTTACACCCTGACTTCAGGTCAAAACCATCCTTACTGGAATGTGTATAAAGACGAGAAGATGCACCGTAATAACCTAACCATTCCTTTTTGTTCCACGACTTTATAATAGAGACATTGCCCTCATTATTTGGATGTCATTTAGAAGTTGGGGATAATATTAACAATTCTAACATCCGTATGGAACACAATTTCTCCATATATTGGTTACAACGTTCCAATCTCATGCCAGGGATCCTAGTATCACCAGATATTCTTTTCTATATAAAAATATGAGTAAAGTTCATAGGAATAGAATGAGTGAAAATCTAAATTGACAAAAGTGTGTTTTATTAAAAAATGGACATTGAAAGATCATCAGTCATTCGCAGTGGGAAGCCATTGTCTCAGTTTAGTTTCACATTACTGTATTTTTTATTATTATATAAATTGATATTTAATATGATACTTACTGACACAGGCTCCAACCAATCAACACAATATGTCGCCAAACTGTTTGGTTATTCCCATGACAACCGTTTTGGTGCTATTTTTCTATCTGAATGATGAGAGTCTAATTACATCTTCCCTTTCAACAGTTGCAGCCAACTCCTCAACTAATCCAATTCGCCGATTCTTAAGGGATAATACTTCATAACGGACCAAAAACACATCATTTAAGACAAAATTACAGCAGACCTGACATATCCGTTAAGAAATGACATTAAAATTATCTCTTCTGACAGCATGATGATAAACAGGGTTTTAATGGAAATATATTAAACTGAAGTTAACGTTTCTAAAGTCGTCCATTCAATCTGTCGTAACCTGTACTGTATAAAACACGTTTATCAAGGAATATCACCAAGTCTAGAGGATGGTCGTTTTGTGGAGAGTGCTGGCTCAGACCATTTGCGTTCATCAAAATAAAACGCCATCAATTAAAATATGTCTATAATGCCTGTGCGAACTAAATCATTCGCACGAAGAGAGCAATTAGAATGACAGAAATCAGATTATGGGAGACAAAAAAGTCATTTAATACAAATGAGAAATACACTGGTCTAATTTGTCACTTTTTTTGGTCTTATTTCAAAGAAGACATATTATATTAATTTATACTTTTCTGTTCATTATCGCGATTTTTACAAGACAGTTAAAAAATATCATACAAAGGAGGCATAATTGTGAATAGATGTTGACGAGCGCTAACCGAAACAAAATGTCATGTCATACCCACGGAAATATGTGAATGTCATCCTAATAAAAAGGTTTAAATTCATGTCGTCATCCGTCCATGTTTTAGTCCATCCATATGTCACAATTGGTGACTGTCTCTTCATATTCAGAGCTTGGATTTAGCTTCTGTATATATTTGTTGTATTTTCATTTTAGCTGTTGACTCTGGTAGTGGAATTTGTTAACAGAATGAGTCTATAAGATTGCATATATTGCTGTAAGGCGGCACCAATATTGGAGTTTCTTTTGTATTTAACTTAGCCTAAGCATTCGTGTAAGATTGCACGAATCTTATTGGTTTTGGTTTCCCGGCTTTAAACTGATAGTTGTAAGCCATTTTTGCATCCTTTTGGTCATGACATGTTATATGCTAATTCTA
>JAUELC010179337.1:0-10980 GCA_031471745.1 Cryptochiton stelleri | reverse complement strand
CCCGCTATGAGAAAAGGCGCAATTTAATATATGCAATCAAATATATATATATTGCGTGTGATCAAGTGTGGACTTTCTCTCTTGGTATATTTAACGTGACGGTGAGGATGTTGGCATCGGGTTTATCTGGGGATTTCTACAGGTAGAGGGCACACCTGACAAAACAAGTGGCAACCATTTTGTGTCGATATGTCAACAATACTGAATCTGACAATTAGACCCCACAGAGTGATTATGGGGACCTCGCCGTGGTAGGCAGTGAAAGGGAACCAGAAATGTACACACTGTTTTTCATACAAGCCTCAGAAAAATGGAAAAGGATACAAAAAGAGAGTCCTTCTGCACACCTTCAACGAATTGACTGGTTGGGCTGGGTATAAAGGCGGCGTGTGAAAATGGGTGACTAAAGGCTGTAGATCTAAAACGGGGACTCAAGAGTGTGAAGGTTTGTAAGTACGCCGGCGGTAGTACCTTGCGCGATTGACGGATCCCAGAGCAGTTGCGGCACAGAATAACCTTCTGAAGTAGAACGTCTTGAGAGAATTCGACTCTTACTTAAATTCTGTCTAGTGCACACCTTCAGTAAACTTCAGAATACCCCTTTAGCCTGATGTTTACCTAGGAAACAAGCCGTGTTGACTCAGATATCTGAAAGGACCAAATATCAGTAAACACCTTCTGACAATGAACTGTGAGTTACCAATACAATAGACAACAATGAATGGTTGTTGAGTACACACGGCGCTATATTCACATGGGAAGAAAATACCACCCTGTCTTATTCTGATATGTGAGATTTAATACGTGAATACCCCGTTCCTTTGTTACTTCAATTGGCCATCAATAAAAAGTGTGAATACATCTCTTTAGTGTTCTAAAAGTCAGACTCAAGACGATAGGCATTGGGTGCAATATCGCTAACGGGTTTTAGGTGACTCAAAGAATACTTACCATTTTGTACATTTAGTGGTTTTGACAAAGCTGTTTTATCGCTTAATTGATTCAATAGAATGGACTTTTTCAACCACTTTAGATAAACATCGGGTCATATAAAATCCAAATAAAATACTTGCTCTCACCCTACTTCTAATGGAACATTTAATCCTCATGTGACACACGATTTAAAGCAACCTTTCATCCCCATATTTAAATGACACCTTCTGCTATATACACAGATACTGTGTCTGATTATTTATTTTGTTGAAACGTTAATGTTGTTTGCTTAGTATTTAACCTCGTTCTTAAGGTTATTTCACTCATTTGTCGGCAGTGGCAGCTTGTGACAGAGTCAACTTGCTGCCCCAAAGGTTTGCAACACGGCCCAATAACCCTTACCAGTCTCAGTATGCTGACGCCGGAACAACCAGTCGCTGCTTTTAAGTCTTACTAGAAGTCTGTTAACAAGAAGTCTGCAACGTCGCACTTACTCCAGCTCAATGGCGTTGAAGCAATTTTAAGGACAGCTTTTAAGAGTAGCGCCCTATAGTGTACATTATATGAAGTTTGAAAATCGCAACTCGCCTGCATGATGAATCATGGGAAACCATGTGTGTACTGTTTATATCCTTTCTAGATGACGAGAGATTTTTTTTGTTCTTCAGTTTGTTCATCCATTGTACATATAAAAATAAAGGAATTCAATGAGAAACCCGTGAATAGTTCGCAACTTGATAGTTTTAATAGCGCCTATAGCCCCATTTTGCTAAAGTGTATTATCCATCATTCACCATTTGATTCCGAAAATCAAATTGCGCGGAATGGATAAACATGCGTAGCCTGCGTTACGCGAAACGTTAAAAGCTTGCCAAATACATCAATGACGTTGAACTGGTACAATGTGCGATGAACACTTCTGGTTAATAGTCTTGTTGAACTCTACTAAAGATTGAACCCAGGATATAAGGATGACGAAGCGGTTGCTGTACCATGCAATATACTGCTATTAACTGTCAATACTGTTGGGTCGTTTTACAAAAGATCGCAGCAACACAATCTGTCTTCTGTTTTTCTCTTATCATCTTTAATTTTAACAGGATGTTATTCACTAATACTTTGACGAAGATCACAGAGCTTTTTGTAAAACAATTAACGTCATTAGGGCCGTATTAACTTCAGAATGTATAAAAATCAATGCAGACATCAATCACGTCATCCTATTTTTTGCGTTAATCTCAATGTTATTTCAGTTTTAGGATTATGTCATGACACAAGGTAGGGCGAATCGGGGATTGTCCAAGGCTAATTTTATATAGGCCTACAGTTCTGTACACATAAAGACAAATAATTCAACTGAAGACAATGGAAGCAATCTAATTCTTATATGAGGCATATTAAACATTTGTATGACGTCCAGGCAGGGCTGATTTCGAAATTCAATAATGCCCTCTTTTTATGAAGTAGCTAAAACTATTTACAGCTCAGTATCAATTACACGGAGGGCAATCCTTTCAAACTGAAATGAATAATATTGCTCTTAATTTCGTTTCTCTGAAAACCGCAAATATTGTATCCATGTTTTCTCGCGACACCTGGCCGTCATTTTCGGATCAGCTTTTATGATAGCGAACAATTTGGTTTTGGGACAGCAAAAGCGATATTTGATATTCTTGCATGCGGAAAATAGACAATCGGTTTTTTGCAAACACTTTAAGCTCAATAACGTAAAGTACTTTTGTCTAGTTACTTGTAAATTCTTGATACATAAACGCAAGAAAGATATCTGCCTTTAGTAATTGTCTCCCTTAGAAGGACTCTCCAGGGAAGGAAATAAAAAAGTAATTACGCCATTATTTTACGATCCCCAGTTCAATGATATTGACACAGTAAAGTGAATTGATTGGTTATAAAGAAGTTGGAGGGGTCGAGCATTCTGGAGTTGTCAAAAGAACGGTGGCAGCGACAGGAGCGCTGAATAAATAGCCCAACACACACAGTAAAAGAGAACAAGTCGAAATAGACGAGTTTGTCTCTTATCCAGGAAGCAAACAAACTGGCTGGCTATGTATCGCCCACCCTTGACCCCAAATGTTTAAATAACTGTTTCTGATTGGAACCGCCAAATGTTCAGCTGACAGATGCGGGTATTATATGAGATCCGGTTATTTCTGTTTGCGAACATATTAAATAATAATTTGGATACTTTGATGCTAAACAATGAAATAGACGTAAAATGTGCAATCCATAACTTAACAGCCTTAACGCTGACTTTTTTTTGCATCGGTGCAAAGGACATTATGCGCCGTTTTGGGCATCGTAATATGTACTATAGCAAAATTAAATTTGAAAGAAACAAAAAGACATAAACAAAGAGCAGAAATCAATCACATTCCTGTTAGCTAACTGTGGGTTATTTAACCCGTCTTGTTAAATAAATGAAAGGTTTTTAAAGTATTTGTCTAATGCATTATAACTTTTGTTATAATGGTTTAGTTTATAAAATTATACATGGAAGCCCAATGCTTGCGAAAGCAACTTATGAACGAGAAGTGTAGACTAATTATAGGCCCGCTACAGGTTCATCCAAAAGTACGGCGTATATGATCTTAAACGTGCAAATGATTTTCAGAGGAATGAAAAACGTAGCAAAGAACATATTAACTTTGCTGAACTTAAAACAGACGAAAATGTAGTGTTTCGCCGTAGACGCTTACCAAGGGCCAGTATGAAGCCGATTTGTGGGGGTTTTCTTGCACTGTTAACTTACTCACTTTGTCTTATTGAGCCATATTTTGCGTCCCATACTCCTCCTGTACCTCGTCACTGTTTATTGCCAGTGACGTCGAGGGTCGTTCCCGGTGCATATAGGGCTGTCACGTCGTCAGATGAATGAAATGACCTTACGTAAGGCTCAATCAATAGCCTCAATCAAACAAGAAGGCCGTAGATCATGGCAATTATTGTAGAATGCCGGTTGGCTGAGTGATCTAACATTTGTATAAACGATCCATAGATTCACTGTGGTGATGGACCTTGTTTGTGATGACATTTTAAATGGATTAGTGAACGCCAAAGCAAGCCCGTTGACCCTTGACCTGATCAATCGACATATGACACCATGTCACCTCGTCACGTTACTTGATTCTGCAGTTGTATTGGTCGGTTCGACCTAATATTATACTATTAATTCCCTATTTTCTCTGCTGTTATTTGCTCTGCATATGTTATTTATTATTGACGTGGTATACACTTGATGTCATATAGGATACGTTTATCTACATTGGATACAAGTTATGCCTGCAGCCCCAAATATGGCGCAAATTAAAAAAAACAACATAATAGCCTTAAATCGCAGGGGACAGAAGTTACCGGAAACAGGTGATTTGACACTGATGTGATGAGGTGATGTGATACTGCTGACAATTTGGTGCCTCACTTTGAGGGGTGTGGGTTCGAGTCTTTTTCTTTTTTTCTGAACTAGAATCTGCTCTTAAAACAGAGCGTTATCCGCAAAACAAAATTGTCAATCAAATAAACACAAGTTAAGGCGTTAATACACTTAATCCCCACGTTATTTCAATAGTGGGATATATTTGATCGTGAACAATTATATTTTGTCGAGCCGTTATATATAAAGGCTGTCATCAAATGTGGTTTGTTTTCACTATTGGGCCCATACTGTGCGGTACCTCCAATTCACACACTTCTGTTTACGCTGGACAGCATGTATCGAGGGTTGTATGAAATTTCCTGCCTGTGTGTCACCTAATTACTATCAACACTGTCTTGTAACTCGATCTATCTACACGATCTATCAGTATTATTATTCTATCAGTCGTATCCGCATCAAGAAAAAAGTAGTCCCGGCTCACATATTGTAGCTAGTTGTGATAAGGCGGGGGTCAGTTTTAGGGTCATGTTACGATCGGGTTTACTTTTTGTATTTTCAATAGTTTCCCGTCCATTTAGAGAAGTGTTCATCCCACACAGGCTGTGAAAAGTGAGCCACCCAGATGAAAGGAGAACACCGACTCAACTGTGCTCTTATTAGGATATTACAGGCCGGCACATACAATTATATCTCTATTATTAATTACTGGCCCCTGTCTAAACTATTGAGAGAGGCACGTTTTAAAAACCCTCGAAGAGTTTCAAAATAACACATGTGCTTTGACCGGGCTGGCTTAATTAAGAAATTGTTACATGGCTGTTTTGACAGTTCCCTTAGTATTGTTACTTTGGTGGACTATAGAGAGAAGCTGGTTTCTTCCACGGCTGACATTTAATCCCATCCAGTCACACTATGTTTGCATAAAGCTGCAAATGCAAATTTATACGATGAAATTCACTATTTACAAATCTGTTTGGTGGTTGTTACTGCAGCAAATTCATTGGGACTTTTGAAGACCTCAGTTAAGAGAATTAAAAGGAAAGGTAAGGAGGAGGTAAATGAGTTGATGTATTCCTATGAACGATCTCTCAATAACTACCTTCATCTGTTAGTGTGTGCTGACCCAATCATTAGGAACGCAAATGGGATTGTAGCGGAACAAATAAATGTAACATTTCAAAATTCGACGTCTATAACATTTGTAAAAGGGATATTTGATCTAGCAGGTAGGAACTTGATGTATATCTACAGGATTGTAATCCACAAACATTGGTAATAATTGTTCTCTTTATGACGTGGTTTGACAGACTGGAAAGTGGGATAGTGATTTATGGCAGATTTCGTGGGCATAAAAATATCATTAACAACAACAACAACAACGAATTCAAATCATTCGTAACCAACATTTATGTTTCCGATGTTACTAGATCTACTACATGTACAATATCACACCTGAAATATAATACGGTAGAGTGTTGGGCCTGTAACCCAAAGGTTCCGGGTTCAAATACCGGTGGAGGCAAGCAATTTTTTCTCTCTTCATTCATAACAAAAATATAATAGGATTAACTCTTACTATTTGTTTGTTTCTGACGTTCACGTGACTTTGATTTTCAAAGGACTACCACCAGTGAAGTATAGTCTATTTTGTGCTTTTTCCATCAACAACATGTGTTCGTGATCGGAACTATTTTCCTCTTAATAGTATGTCTTGCATCAGATACACGCAACATTATACTGTTCAGAAGTATAACCTTTGATTTGTTTTAGTTCCTCTTAATTGGACGCTTCTTGTTCGTTGAATGATTCTTAGTGAGCGTTAATGTTTGTTGACTGAAGGCTTTAACATGGAATGACAAGTGATCAAATACTTTTATGAAAAAAGTAGGAGGGAATATATAACTGATTCGTACATGTGAATTCAATTTTCCGATAACCTGACGTGCCGTAACGGAAATATACGGGGTTGGAACAATACAGTAATAGTATTTATATTATCAATGAACTTAAAGGCCAGCCGAGATATGAACGAGTACGTGACGAATGTTCAGATTTACACTCGGATAAAGTGTCACAGATCATCCTTTTATTGACTGTAAAATTAATGAACGATTTTCATTGTATAAAGCGAGGCAAAGTTGAAACACAAACACAACTGTATCTCTGGTAGCCATCTTAAGTCTGGAATTGTGTTGAGAAAAGGATTAACAGATCTGATTTGTTCTCTTTGTATCAATTAGAAAAAGACAAACTTCATTTTTACCGGCTGTACATCACGTAGTAAAACAACACGGGAACCATACCAGGTGCTCTTTTCTTCTTTCAATAAATTATTGATAAAACGGGTAGTTTCCAATTAACCATGATTGCAGGTGTATATTCCACCTGTATTTGTTGTCTTTACTGAGCAGAGGTTTGTTTACAGATCATGATTAATGACGTCTAAATCTCAGACACTGATTAAAATTAACAAACGATAGATTGCCTAATACATGAATAGAACTGTGGTATTTAAAATCAACACAATACAGTGTAATATGACGAATTATCTAAGTCGATCGAACAAAACCATACTTTTCTTTGTAATTGAGAACTTTGATGGTAATACACGTTAGTCGCTGACACTATATGAGTATAATCACAGTAATAAAAACCTGAAACCCTGGCAAGAATCTAACTGACGACCTAGAGATAGCATCCACTGCAATTCAAACTGTGATAGCGTTTTGCTGTATATGTCTCGCCGAGTGTTGTAGCAACACCGCATAAACAACAGCTCTTTGTACTATTAACTTAGCAAGGCGGACACAACACTTCTCTGATCCTGCCTGCCATTATGAATTTGTAGATTTTAGTAAATATTATTATACGGACTAGCGGCTGTGTTCATAAGTTGAAAGACCATACATATCTGTTTGCTAAACGCCCTTCTCATATATTGGTGCCAGGTATGAGTGAAACGAAGCGGTTGTCTTGTTTCACAACTCTACTATGATTTTCCATACACCCAGCTTGCCTAACATGACCCTGGATTGATCTTGGTCTCAATATCTGACATGAGTTTATCAATCAAACCCTTACATAATCAATTACAGAACAACTCATATTTCTACCGTCACAAAACATCATTGGATATCGTCGTTTGACACTTGAAAGACAACCAAAGACTTTATAAATCCTATATAAAAATAGAAGTTTCACCAGTCGAGTTTCAATGTTTGTCATTGTTAGAAGTATTTGTAAATATTCAGGTATGTTATCTAATCCTGGGTGATCTCTAACATATTTACCTGTCATTAAAAACAATCTTATTATATCAGACTGACACACTTGATGGACGTCAGACTGCCAGGAGACGCGCCACAACAAATCCTTACATCTAACAGGTCAGACAAGGTCACGTAACTCCGAGATCTCGTCACACCGAGATGACATTACATTATGGGCGTAGTTCTGCATTTTATAACTTGTCAAAAAAAAACAACAACAACAGAGCTGTGTTTAGATTTCATTTCAATTCACATCAAAGGTCGCAGGCCTTACCTCATACATGTTCAGCTCTCGTTAAAGACCTATTTTTGGCAAACTTATCACGGACTTTTTAGTACTAGGCATAGTATTTTATTTACAAGTTGTTTGTTTTGCAAAGGGTATATCGGATATATACAATTTTCAGGAATTATAAAATTTATTACGCACAAAGTTTAATAAAATTTTGTTGATATCGTCAGGACAGTATGGTAATTAATTCTGAATGCTTCAGAAACAAAATCTTCGATGATAATATTTATTCAGGAATGCTACACTGTTAAATATTCCAATTAGAAAAGATAATAAGCTAACAACTTCGGCGGCTGGTGTCAGATTTCTCTCTTCCAAAAATCACGGCCCTTACAATGTGTGATTATATTGGGTTCTTTAAAATAACACACGGTTGGTACTCTTTTGTTTTTATTGTGAAGTTGATCTCTATTCTTCAAATGACAAATTGTGCAGTGTTAAACGACTGGTTTATTTGGATGAACAGATCGAATCGCCAAGCCAAAAGACTCGAAATGGTTTTATAGTCTCAAGGGAATCAACTCCGTCATTACACAGGTCTCAAGGGGCATTACTCTCTCAGCTCATATTATTGTTTCTTGTAAATCAATCCATAAGGCACTTATGCTGTGTAGATTTCGTAAAAAACTGTAAAGCTGTAAAACTCACATCCAAGCTTCAAACTTCCAGCTAATATGTGTTTTTACAATTTACTGGACTTGTATTTTGTTAATGTTTGGTATTTACATTGCGATGGAAGCAATGCTATTTAGATAAGATTGCTTTCAAAGCTGGTAGCCAGAATCCCGGGTACAACCGGTAAGTACAAAATTCTTCACATTGAATAAATTTTTAGTAATAGCTGAAGTATTATTAAAAAGAATAAATGAACTATCAATATGGATTTTTTTTTTCTCGCAGTTTTGAATGCGTTTAACGCCAATAAAATAAATATATTATTTGGACGGAACTCTGTATATGTAAAAAAAACTCTGATGAGAAAAAATGAACAGGTTACATAACATCATATACTTTTAAAGCGTAGCAGTAAAACTTATGTTGTTTATAGAGTAAACTTAGATAGTCTGTAACAAAATTGTCTACATCCTAGATGTCGGCCTCAACTAGTACCACAAACAAATGTTAAATGCTCTTTGCTGTGGCCTGTTGTCAATTTCTGAAATATTCACTTAAAAATAATAAAATAAGAAACAGTACAGACTACATTTAAGAACTGACGTTTTCATCCGTCTGTCGCGTAACTACTTAAATGATAACAATAGCTACACAACTAACTGGTAAATATGCATAACAACGAATTCAGTAACGGGAGGTAACTGCGTGAATAAGAGACAACTAAACTAAATTGTAACCAATAAATTACATAAGTTGTCTCGGTCATGGTGTTTTAATTACATTCAAATAATCTGAGACGCAAATAATGTTATTCTTTTTTTAGTTGACGAAAATGTTATCGAAAAGTTCAGCTGTTGTTAATTTTTTAAATTTATATAATTATTTTTTACCTCATTAAACCCCTGCTTGGTGACAACACATCCTGTGAGATACGTCTTATGCAAACTTTCAAATCGATACAAAAGTGAAATAACCTTGAGTGGTTAAACACCAATCAAACAAAACAAATTAAGTTTTTTTGGACGGAGTGTCTGCAAATGACAGTAACCTCTGATAACAAACACACAAATAGATAGAAGGCCTAACTCGCAACAAAGGTTCTTCATTACTACTTTCCATCAGAAGTGACAGAAATAACTTTAACTTTGCCATATACATATAAGCTCTCATTGAATTTCACACACCTTTACCATTGGTCTACTTGAAGGAGAATTTGAATTACTCGGCTTAACATTTTGGGTTTGTTATAGACAGGTGAGTACCACTGAACGAAAAGTATTTGCTTACCTCACTGCAATGGTCGCGGGTTCGAGTAAACCTACTCAAGGAGAATATTACAGTGATTTCTCGTAAAAAAAAATAGGCGGATTGGAATTAAATCTTTTTTTCCGTATTTTCCCAGAATGGCTTAAATTACTTCAGTTCAGGAAATATAAACTTCCTGAAAGTCAGAAAAATAGTAATTAAAGTCACATACGCACCCAAAATTCTGACAAGTTTTGACATTTGTTCTTAAATTAAAAAAAGTTACGTTGAAATAAAAAAAAATAAAAAAAATACATACCATGGGCACAAACTGTACGAGCCAGGATAAATCCTGTCATAATTCGAATTCAACGTAGAGGTCCGGCTATTTTCCCTCTTATGCATCTACAAAGCATTTGATCCCTTCGCGGTGACCTGGATTGCAACGAGTCAACATTTTGAATCTTGTTTACAAAGGACGGGGCTAATAACCGTTGACTTGGAGTAACGTCTGTATATCAAAGCGTCGCCCAGATTTGACAGCGAATTGACACGTACTCAATTAAAAATTCCGGCAGAATCTTTAGTGTTCAGTTTATTTGTTATTTTAAAACTTTCACTTAACCTTCAAATCTGGGGGTGGAATTAACGGAAAGCCTCTAACTTTTATTTCTTGAGAAAAATATCTATAACACATTTGATTATGCTTGACGCAAAATGCTGAATTTTGGGGTGCGCATGTGATTTTAAGTCATATTAAAATCTTTCCGATATATCAAAATATCAGAAATTACCATATTTATTGTGCAGGAAATTTTAAACAAAAATGTTGTTTATCGTCAGGTCAGGACACCACCAAAAGGGTTCCTCTTGTCAATCACCTGATTTCCAATTTGAACCTCACCAGAAGTACTGAAATCAATTCTGACTAGTGAATGCTACACTGTTTAATATCCCAATTAGAAAACAGAATAGGACAACAAACTTCAGCATTTGGTGTCAGATTTCTATCTGAAAAACATCACGACCCTTAAAATGTGTAATAACTTTGCGTATCTTATATAATACACGGTTGGTATACTCTTTTGGTTTTGTTGTAAAATTAAACTCTATTTTATAACTGACACACTTTTCAGCTTTAAACGACTGGTTTATTGGGATGAACAGATCGCCTCTCCAGCAGACTCGGCAAGGTTTTATCGTCTCAAGGGTATATAGAATATTTGAAATAA
>JAUELC010179226.1:0-10980 GCA_031471745.1 Cryptochiton stelleri | reverse complement strand
TGACATCGATCGTGAATGATATAAATGACACTTTCATTTACACTATTACAAAATCTGAGGTTATAAAGATATTACTCATTATGTAGAGGAGATTTGTTTGAAGTTTTTTTGTGTAAATTCCACGTGAAAATCAAGGAAAAACATTTTTTTAATTTTTTTTATTTATTATGAGATGTGGATTGTAGAGTTTTGACCGAATCAGCTTGGAAACCTTATAAGCGGTTTCTTTCCAGTTATAACATCTAGTTTATATGTAACTATAGATAGGACTTGGAGTATTACGAAAAATGCAACACACACACAGATAATTGGTTCACATTCAATGCATGTCTAACATTATGCTCTGATAAGCATTTTAATAGGAATATGATAATCTAACCCAAACAAAAAATATAATTACAACTTAGAATGTTCAACCTCAATATTTCTCAAGATTAATCACACTGGCACAGGGATGTTGATTTATTAAAAACCACTAAATCATCTCATCTCAAAATGAAAGTGAAACTGATTGAACAGCAGGTACAGTACCTCTTCCATGAGATCCAGCCATTCCCTTAGACGAAACTCCTGACTACGAGATAACATGTCTTTCTCCTGAACCTCCACAAACTGTCTGTATGCCTCTTCAGCAATCATACGATAGTTCGCACACTCAGATTCAAGTCTACAATTAAACATATATACAACTTGTGAAACATTCTATTGTGGTAATGGTTCTACCTCTTATGATTGCCCTTTGAGTTGGTTTGTTTGATTGGGGTTTTACGCCGTACTTAAGGTTATTTTACTCATATGACGGGGTGCCAGCCCAATGGGAGAAGGAAATCACCCCCGACGCCACTGGCAACAAACAATGACAAGATACAACACAAAACAGGACATAACAGGAAGCCACAAACAGATCGGCTTAGTGTTGCCCGTTAGCTCTGAGAGCACCAGGGCAGAAGCTCCCTCCAACCGCCTGCCCTTTGGGAAAAGCACAATGTGAAAACACAAACCAAAGTGGAGAGAGATCTGTGGATTATTCACAAAACTGTCTAGCCCACAAATTCAAAGAGGAGAACAGACAAACAAACAATGACAAAAACCAGACAACCCACTAAAGGGCACTGCTGTATAAAACAAAAGTAAAATTTGCAAGATGGCTCCCGAGTCCTGACAAGCTTGAGCTCAGTGCATTGAAACATGAACCCGAGCATCACAATGTGCACAAGCCACTCACCTTGATAAATATATTGATTGAAGTAAATGTGGAGTGGAAATTATGGGACTTATAAATGGTATTATGAAATATTTATTTTTACTTTCATATTTTACTTGCGCTCATCTTTTCACAACCTCCGATAATATAATATTTATAAAACTTTTAAACAATATCAGAGATACATTATATATTGCAAAACAAACAAGAGTCCAGTTCAGAGTTGAATTTAAACATGCCTGTGAGTGCAATAAAAGTGATCAAACAGAGGAACATGGTGATACCATAATATATCCTGTCAATGACAAGAGCATAAAATCACATCTACGAGCAAAGTAGGCCTACTGATGATGTCGTACATACTTGATAACTTGGTCTTCTAGTAGTTTGATTTGGTTAGCATCCTGTATAGCTTTCTCTTTACTGTACTCCTGTCCTACATGTTCCATTACGGAGGTTCTCTGTCGGGCCAACTCCTCACGTAATGCCTGGTATAACAACAACAACAAAACACAAACCACGTGAGATTATTTAAAAAGAAAAAATTAGAATTATATATACAACAACATGCTTTAGGTGCAATAGTGTCCAGATGGTACCCATCAAGTCTGGCACAGAACCCACAATAAATTCAAACTGCAAGCATTATCATATTTATTTTTCCTAGTATAAAAAGAATATTGTATTATGTATAATCTTTAATCTATTGTTTTTATCTGGAATGCATAGTGTTATTTCAATTTTATCTAACTTGTTGAATATTAAACTTAATTTATGGAAAGCATATATTAGATTTATATACCAGTACTATTTCCCAAGCTGTATCACAAATAAACAAAAAAAAGGTAAATATTAAAAATACCTACCATAATTTCACTCTGCATTTCCTCAAAGCGTATAAACTGAACATCCCTATTCACAATTGGTTTGTTCTTTATGTTCTTGGCCTAAAAAGGAAAGATTATAGACTTTAAATTTGTTTGTTTGTTTGCTTGGTGTTTAATGACATATTTTAGACTTTAAAGAAGAGATTGAAGATGATATGGAGTTAAAAAAAATAAAAACTTCAATCATTTGGTATCTTAAAACTTTTTACAGATGTCAATTGAACTGGGCCCATGACTTTCTTTTATACATCCATACACATACACATTATATGGGTATTTCATTCATGAAAGTTCCAACTTAATTTGCATTTTATAGTTTTGACTAAGGTAACCTGTTTGCAAGTTGAATGTTTTAAACATAATGCAATTCCAAGACGTTTGGCTGACACATAAGTCAACAGAGAGTTACTTTGATGTTAGGGTTTGAGGCAAATATGGAATGATTATGAATGAAGTTTGTGAATTATGTCGATTCCAGCAGTGATTCAGAGTCGTACGGACAATCTTATATTATCTTGCTTTTTAAAATACCGTAAATCACCTTTAAGTCCAACCATAATAGTACTACTTTGGAAGCTATGTAAAGAACTTGGAAATAATATCTGGGAGTCAGATGACAATTTGGCAGTTATGGAGAATCAGGATTTTAATTTAAAGAAAATATAAATTTGTTTGTTTACATGCTATAATACTTTCGCAACTCGTTAAAAAACGTGAATGAAAATTTTGGGGATTTACAGTACCAGTTATCAAGCAAAAAAGTCTAATCACTAATAGTACTAGATTAGAGTTATATAGTGTCAAGAAGGATTAAATTGAATAGCGGTCTGAGTAAACAGCCGGAGCTTTCCAGATTATGAGAGTGATCACCCTCATCTTACAAACGAGTCCGTAAAATTTAGTTTGGAAAGCCCTGCAACAATGTGTAAATTTTATTGGAGTCGTATCAAACTCAACTCTTCTAAGGATTACACAATATAGCATTTTGTTAAAGATTTTGGTTGTGTGATCTGTTGCCAAAATACCTAGGTAAAATTAGTCATCGAGTGGGAGAATATTGTGTAACTGTTATGATAAAAGGTCTGCACTGAAATTTATTACATAACCAGGGATAACATACATGAATTGTTGTACATTATTGTAGACTTTAGTTATTGGAGCATGAAATAATCTTACACGCATGTACAAAAGGACAATAGGTGTTTATGGTCAGCAAAAGGGACACAGGTTAATCTGTTAATACTGGAAATAATTAGAGCAAGCATGTGTTTGATTTGGTTTCAGGAGTTGGAATGTGTTTGATTTGGTTTCTGGTGTTATCGAAATTCCATATCCAATAGTTTCAGAACCTCTTCTGGCTAAGGACAGCAAGGTCCAAGCATAGTTATGCTGTCTTTACTTAGTAAAGGAGGAAGATATTTTTCCAACAGAGGAAAACACTTCACATTTTATGGCTGTGCCAATGTGACTTTCACTCACTCACACATAAGTTTTATATAAATCTTTATAAATTTAGAGAAAGACCAATTTGCCTGCCTCCTCCGAGATCGAACCGAGGACCTTTGGCCAGCAGAGCCAACACTCTAACCGACTGAGCTACGGCTTGTTGGTTTGTTTGATTGGTGATTTACGCCGGTGGTGTGTTCCAACATTGAACAGTAACACATCCACAGTCAAAATATGAAGTGTTTTGCTGTGTTTGAAAGTTAATGTTCCTCCAATTCTAAGCAAAGACAACATGAATGTAAGGTCGAAAACATACAGCCCTTAGCGAGAGGACAGACTAAGCTACAGAGCCTCACGATATAATGACCCAATTTTTCTCCCAATTAAGTAAAGGCTGCTATTAAATGGGTCCAATGAAACTCTTACATGGGGAGGCTATTCTTTTTTATACAATATACATGTATTCAGAAGTTTTTGCTGCTGCCATGATGACAACATTTTGAAATAAGACAGGACAGTAAATGTGACAGAAGAAAATCTGCACCATAAATCAGGACACTCTGTCTGCTTAGCTATCCAAGATTGAATAAAATATTCGATATCACCTAACTAATATTCAGTTGATTATTGAAGTTGTCACGGTAAAAATACACAATATAAACCCAAAATATTCAATTTTGTTGGTTACGGTTGGTAAGAAACATAATAACAACAAATTCTTTTTCTGGATTACATGCTGAGTAAGAATTGGTAAAAACCAACCTTCTATCGATGAGGATTTATTAATCTTGAAACAGTTTCGTACTAATTCTGCTTTTAAAAGACCATCAAATCATATAGATGTTTTACTTACCCTGTTAGCGTATTTCAGTGAGTTGAGGGATTCGTCAAAGCTGGATGAGGCAGGGCTTATACAACATATCATCAAAGTGTTAGCATTGCCGCCCAGGGAATCCTGTAAATGAGGTAGATGTGATGTATAGGTTGGTTTAGCTCTATCTGTACCTGATGGGGGGCGAGGGATTTTAGGAGCAGGCTGGGCAATCATAGGTAACCTCTCTGGTGCTTTAGAAATTGTCCTTTCCATGGCGAGATATTAAGTCATAAATTCGTAAGCCAAACACAGTGAAGCTCAATATTACAAATCACAAGAGAGTCTGGAAATAGAAGTTTCTAAACATCTTTCAGTCACATTAATTTCTTCCGTCTCCACATTGAAGTCCTATAGATTCAGTTCCGTGCTGTCATATCCCACAGAAGTAATACTTAATATAATGTCATAAACACACATCCTGGCTTAAGATACTGCCTGATCCCATAAATCTAAAATAATATAATGTCATGAATCTATACAGTATGGAATAAAGGTTAAAGCTATATGAAACATAAACACATTATTTCCAGTCTATGTGTTACACCACATACATGTATGAATAATGTCCAGTTCCAAACTGTATAGAAATAACATTAATAAACCCACAAGTTTTGCCGTCTTGATATAACAGATGGCGATATTCCCAAGTTCCAAGTTGGATCTAAAACACTTTATAGACGTATCTGTCACCATTTTTGTACACTGTCTTAAAATAGGTTGGACAAAGAGCAAAATGTTGTCAGAGACTAATCATCTACGATCGTACATAACACCTTTATGCTACTTGTTCCAGAGAACAGTACAGCAGTTATAATTGTATACATCTATACACATTAGTTAAGGAATCATCACAGCTGGATAAAAACGAGTAATGGTAAGTACCATGCAACATCCAAGTCTGCTACAGATCTAACACTAGAAAGGTGTCTCCAATCATGAATGCATTGGGCTACAATGCTTTGTTAAGGGTGTGCACACTCCCACTTCTATAATATAAAGACTGGCTAAGACAGCAACCATTTCATCACATCAATGTTAAAATGTATATGGTACAAGTTCATGACATCATACATGAAGGACAAGGTAGAAGGTATACTGCAATATGTCTTTAAGTTGATCTCTAATCAGGTCCCGATAAAATATCCACCAGCACTGAAACACAATCCAGATGGCAGCATTATCCCAGTGAGAATGCAGAAATTGTTCTTAAATCCTTAAATTTGAATGACTTATTAACTCAAATTGAGCATGACAATCAAAAGTAACGATTTTTAAATCATTCAGAAAAATCAATTCACTACGGTCAGCAGTCTGTAATTTGACTTTGAATTTCAGCAATGGGCTAACAACATGATGTAACTGTAGAAAAATGAAATATATATAAATATTATACTGTATAAGTACAGGCCTACTGTATAATATTATGTGTAGGAACCTCTTGAAACTGTCAGCAAGGACATTTTATTGCGCTTGTTTATGATAGAGAGTGTTATAAACGAAGAGAAATGTGACATGAATTATTCTGCCCCACAGCAAGCTAAGATATAGTGATCTCTTTACAGGGACGGATTAAGGGGAGGCTGACTGGGCTAAAGCCAGGGGACCCCACAATATTTAGGGGCCCAAAGACCTTGTACTTATGTTATTTGATGCTACAGTGTGTACAAGTTTTTCATGGAAGGGCCACTGTTTGAATTACACATTTCTTGCAAAGACATATATAACTCTTGCATAAAATCACAACCTCAATGAACAGGCTGGTCTATTTTTCTGTGCAGTTCAAAAATATATAAGACAATATACACTGAAATTATTGGGTGGTCTCAGAGATTACATTCGGTGTCAATATAAAAACTGTTAAAAGCTGTTTTATCTCTCACCGTACAGCAAGAATTATCAGCAATATCTCCTATACAACAAACCATTATAATAACACTACCACACAATTATGGCTGTCCAGTTATTGAATCAAGCAATAGAAACCCCAACCCAGAGACACCAATGCAAGATACACTAATGCAAGATAACGCAGATATATTGGTAAAGAATAGGGCCCCATATGGGTTACTGAGCTAATAGTAGGCTAGTATATGCTTTCACAAAAAAACCCTATACAATAGCTGTCACAATAGATATTATAAACTCATAAAGTGACAAGTTAAATTGGTGTGTATACTCCTGAATTACAGAGTTTGCAAAGCTTAATTGTCAGTACTTCACACATGAAATAAATGAATAAATGAAATATGTTCCTCTCACCAATGTGATTCTTGAGAAGGAGTACGCCTTTACCTGTGTTAAAACATCCCTAGGATGGATTGATTGTTATATAAAAGGTAACCTATATACTCAAGTAAAAATAGCTAAAAACAGCACATACAATATACTGAAATAAACATAAACTTTCACTGAAGAACCATACATGCAGTATTGATTGTTTGATCACTGTGCTCAAATGTATTTGACCTATATGATGGCGGTGTACTCCAACAGTAAATAGATAACCATAAAATGGGAAGTGTTTTACCCTTTTGGAAATTAATGTTCCTCCGGTGCTAAGTTAAGACAGTATGACTACACTCCGAACATGCTGCCCGTAATAGCCAAAGGGCTGTCAATAGGTGAGAAAGTGGCCAGTGACTGGCTGGCGTCAGGGTGTTTTCCTTCAAGGTTTGTCCAACATCCTCCACCATTGCTAGTGGCACTGCAGTCATACATGTATAAGGTTTGTCAAACATCCTCCACTATTGATAGTGGCACTGCAGTCATATAAGGTTTCTCCAACACCCTCCACCATTGACAGTGGCACTGCAGTCATATAAGTCAAATAACCTTCAGTATGGCATTAAACATCAGGATGACCAAAAACAGACACAGGCAGATATTAGATACTCCTCAGAATATTCTGTTTGGCACAAAAACATGATTTCTTATTCCTTTGAGGCTGTTCGAGCTCTTTGAAGTATCCTGAAACACAAGCTCGTCTTGCTAATGGATTGATATACATGTATGTATCAGGTTTCACATAAGTTCGAGAATCAGTAAAATCTCAGTATCCTAGAAATATGGTCGTTAAAACAACATCAATCCATGACAAACATAGACTTATTGTAAAGATTTGTTAAAAGATGTATAGATAGTGGATCTAAATAGGTGACATTAACTAGAGAGATTTTATCTTGTTAAAAATGTGGTACTCTCTTTAGTAAACAACTACTTTGCCCATGTATAACATTTCACCAAATTCTTTAACACTTTTCAACAATGCTCAAACTTGACAAAAATACCTGATTCCCAGCAGAAATGGCAACATTCGCTGATCAAATGATACTCATATGAGAACGTTCATTACATACATCGATTACTACACTTAATAACTAAAAAGAAACACTTTCGATAAGGCTTATTTCAACACGTCAAAAGAAGCCAATGCAATAATAATTCACTTAATTGCTCGGAAAACTATAAGATACGTCAATACCTCCTTGAAATAATGCAAGTTTTATTGATGTAGTGAAAACCACAGCGTGTTGAATAACTTCAAGTGGTTTCAAGGATGGATATTTCCCAAAAGATGTGGAAAATGTTTTATCTGGGGAGATACATTGTCCATTCACATGACTTTGTATAGGAGTAATCTTGTTGAAAGTAAGTACATAGGTTCATTATTGTAGTCCATCAACTGGTACTACAAACAATTGTATTCTCTCATTTCTTCTGACAATCACTATTCTGGAGACTGTAATCACGTCACGTCATAACGAGTACTGTTCACAATGTCAGCACCTGACATAAGTTAGCCTTAATTCCTAATAATGTAAATCACATTCACATACACCGCAATGATGCCCAAATTATGTTTCATTCACTCAACAGGCAACAATTCCTTCTTCTTTGCACAATTTGACTGCAATTCCAGTGAATTCACAAACACCTGAGTGTCACAATCTGTTCTCTAACACACACCCGTGACAGGTAAATCCTACCTTTGACAATCACATTGAATATAGACTATGTGTGATAAAGAATACCATTCACAAACACCTGACTGTGACCCGAGTGTCACAATCTGTCCCCTTACACACACAGGTAAATACTACCTTTGACAATCACATAGAATATTGACTAATTGTGTGATAATGAATACCATTCACAAACACCTGACTGTGACCCGAGTGTCACAATCTGTCCAATAACACACACAGGTAAATCCAACCTTTGACAATCACACCGACTTTGTGTCATAATGAATACTGTTCATAAGGAAAGAAGCTGAGCATCATTCCTGATGTGACATTCACACCTGACAAATGAACATGCATTCTCGTTAGGGAGCTCACGCTACCTGTAATATATAAACCCTAGGTGTGCTCAAAATCCTGCCCCTACCCCACGTTCTCTACTTAATCACTATAATCTGTACTAATCCTGAGTAAACCTCTACAATAGACTGCTGGTAGAAAATCCATACTGAAAACTTGGAAATCTGCCATGAATCTAGTCTGTCAAGTGACAGGGCTTGGCTTGACAATATAGGTATTGATGTAGTGAAAGTAAACGGACACAATTCCTACTTGACACAGGCTGAAACATTAGAGCTTACACAAAGCTGGGATAAAACTCATTTGACCATTGTACCAGACCTTAAATTAGGTATTATATTCTCTAAACCAAATTTATTATCAGACCGAGAATCAGTGACGGCAAGATGCCAGCAAATCAAATCAAACCAAACTTTATTTTAAGTCGAAGACAATTACAAACAAAGTAACACTAGCCTAATGGCTACGTATACCGACTATTACATAAAATTGTCATTTATAAACAGAAAACATAACATTTTAAATTGTTAAATTCTAGGTGTAGGTCCAAAACATGATTAAAAATTTTGTTGTTTATAAAATATACACATACAGATTGTTTTGTTGTCAGATTTTAAATCATAAAAAAATGAACAGATTATAGTAATAAAACATTGGTTGGTTCAAATAAAGTTTGTTGATTACTGGCTTGGTAATTAAATGTTACCAGAAGTATATCAACTAGAAGTATGCAACGCCCCATTTTATTCTAGCTCAACGGCATTGAAGCCAATTTCCACTCTTATAAAAGTAGGGCCCTCTAGTATACAGTGTTCAAAGTTTGAAAATCGCAACTCGCCTGATGAATCATGGGAAACCCTGTTTTAATTTAACCATGTATAACCTTTCTAGATGACAAACGATTTTTTTTTTCTCAGCCTGTTAATGCCTTTTACGTATAGAAATAAGACATTAAATGAGAAGCCTGTGGATCGGTTGCAACTGGATGCTTTTAATAGCGCCTATAGCCCCTTTTGGCTATTAGTTTATTACCCATGATTCCCCATTTGATTCTGAAAATCAAACTGCCCAGTATGAATAAATATAAAATATCTCCTGCGCAGCCTACGTAACATAAAACGTTAATAGCTGGCCAAAAACCAGGATGCCGTTGAACTGGTACAATGGGCGTTGAACTGGTACACTGGCCGTTGCACACCTCTGGTTACTAGACTTCTGATGTTACACATAGTTGAGAAGTGACACCATAACAGGCATTCCCTTCTTTTCAATCGTTGTGATGCAGAATTACAACAAAAAATTGAGACTTGCATGAGCTCATTCATATATTTCTAATTGAGGCTGGCAGTCAAAGTGTTAAGCAGAAATTCATTTATTGATCTGTGTCTAACGCCATGTTCAAAGGTTTTTCACTTATATGAAGGCGAAGTACATGTACTCCAACAGTAAATAGTCACGCTAACAAACCTATAAAATTTGAAGTGCTTTGCTCTTTCGGAAAAATAAGGTTCCTCCAGTGCTAAGTAAACACAACATGACTAAGGTCAGAAAATGCTGCCCTTCGCCAGAGGGCGTTAAGCACGGCCGGGAGCACCATCAAAAATCACAATATACATGTTATGACAACAGTAATATTTTGCAATAAATCTGTCTACTTATCTAAGCATATTACACCGTGTCTGTTTTCATAATAATCAAGGAATCTTCTGGTGAAACTACAATTAATAATACTTTTCAAAATGTGTTATATAATCTTTGTGAATAGTTTATGGTTTGTTTGTGTGTAGACTATAAATTATGAAAGGCCACATTAAATGTGTATATTGCCAACTGTACTGGACAAGAGAACTGCTTAGTAATGAGTGGAGGTGAAATGGTCAAACTATACAAGTAGGAGCTTGTCAATTGCATATAGGTATGAATTTAAAACGCTTTTGAGACTGGAGCATCCTTTTAAGTCATCTATTACAATATATTGATTGTGAATCCCGGTGGAGGCAAGCAAAATGTTCTCTCTTCATTTATAAAAAAATATACTGATTGTTAAGACCTCACACCTTCAAGGGGATTACAAAATCTCAAATAATAAGATTTTACAGGAATTGCAGCACCCTCGCTTCATTTAACCAGACTTGTTCGGTTCTTCTAAAGGCACTGCTTTCAAGAGGATATACAATGCGACTTCTTTGCAAAATCAAGTCTGAAACCCTTAGAAAACTAAATAGTTATAATGTATGCCAAGGTGTA
>JAUELC010179116.1:0-10333 GCA_031471745.1 Cryptochiton stelleri | reverse complement strand
CGACTCGCTGTCTTCCAATCTATTATAAACGTCAACTGTAAATAGATATATACCACATATTCATTGATAATTTAATTAAATTGATCATATATATAACCTAATGAAACAAGAACATGATGTCAAACACAGTGAAAGACTGTTAACTTTCTGTTTTGAATTCTTCACTTTTTAAAACATTTTTTAATATAATCTAACAAACATGTAAATCGCCTCTGAATTGTGTTTACCATTTTTTACGCAGACTTTGAGGTGGAAATCGAACAAAAATCAAATGGTGAAACTGAACATTTGGTTTGAACAGTGTCATCACCGTGTGGACACCATATTGACTGCATACATTTTTTTTACTTGGTGTACTGTATGCTCTTCTGTTCAGAGAGGCCCTCTGACGATGGACAGTATTTTTTTAAATTTCTTCATGGTGTTAGCTATGACGGCACATTATTTTTCCAACAGATCATTTATAAATAACTCTACACATTTAAAGACATTTAAAGTTTTGAAAAAAATTTAAAGTGTACAAGCGAGGAGAAATCCTGCCATAATTCGAATTCAACGTTAAGAGGGCAGGCCATCTTTCCTCATATGTATCCACAGATCCTTTAATCCGTGTGGCGAATGCATGTATGTAACGAGTCAATGTTTTGAATATTGTATAGGGGCGGGGCTAATAACCACGGACCAGGAGTACCATCAGTATATCAAAGCATGGCTCAGATTTGACAGCAAATTGACACATCCTCATCTAAATATTCTGGCAGAATTTTCAGTTTTCTGTTGTTTTGTTAAATTTGCACTTTATAGCCGGGGCAGACTCGTCCGTGTGTTGTTACAGTAACAAATAGCTTAAATAATAAAAGTACTACTTCTCTGCCAATTATATTCGGAAAAGCATACAATCTGGCAGATATTAGCTTTGGAATGTAATAAAAAGTCCTGTTACTACCCGAAATGTAATAAAAACGCAAAATGTAACAATACATACATTTTGCGTGAACATTTCAATCCATATCAACCCGATATGTAACAATTATTGCATTTAGCGTCCACACTTCATTTTTGCTCAACCCGAAAAATAATAATGCCATTTTGTTTCATTTTGGGTGAGTATGCATCATTGCAAGGCAAAAGGAAATACAATTTAATTCGCTGTTCTTCATGGCAACCTTAATTACTTACCACGGTTACCAATATTTTTATCTTACAGATGACCATTTATTTTATACCGTTATAGTGTTGAAACGAGGCTTTTGAGATCACGTCTCCTCCCGCCTGGCTGGAAATATTTACACCTGTGTCATGTTTAATCAAATAACAATTGAATTAATAATACGCGAAAAGTCTTTTGGGCCTCCGTAGATCGGCTTCTGAATGGTATTCCATTACACATAAAGATTAGTTGAATTAACGAAATACATTTTTTTTTTCGAGCGCAAGTGCTTATAAATGCAATCAGCAAGAACAATACGTTAATACAAGTTTAAAATTTACCTGTCACTTCATATAGGATATGAAGAGCTGCATTCAGCAAAAGCATGCGAGATTTATAAGTGAAATAGTTGTGGGTTCGAGTCCCCCATGTCGACCTAAGGTGTATAAGGGGCGTGTCTGGTGGCTGTGGTGTGACTTTAACTTTGTAAGCTTGATGAATTACAATATATTTAGGCCCAAAGTTTAAATATGTTTTGTCAGAAGTCTATTCACGAAAAGTGAGCAACTTTTCTGTTGGTAGATGTGGTAAACGGCGTTGGGGGCCGAGAACCCTCTTATAACACTTCATGTGACGTGGCACACAATCAAACAAAGCAGAGCGCAGATATTTTACTGATGCACGATGAGATATTTCTATTTTTGACAGCCGGTTACCCTAAAAAGCCGCACTGTTAAACTCATGTAAAATGCCTTCACCACAATTCCGAATTTATTTTTTAGTTTACTGCATTGATAAATAGTATACGTTTGTCAAACAAATATTATTCGAATCTGCCTAAACTTCATGCTAAAATAAGATAAATATAGGTTGAATGGTTACAAAAATGTCACTTTATTTACAATGTAAATATTGACGTATTGACCATTGACCTATATATAGGTCAGCGGTATTGACCAATCTATACCTTAGCCGATGCGCAATATGAATTACCTAGCAAGGGCTGAGATACGATGTCAATATTATTTGCTAGTCCCCGACGTCGTTTAACCTATCTAAAGGATAGTTCAACACTTTTAATTAATACACATTTTTTAAGGCTACGGGTTTAGTATATACTATTTTGGGCCCTCTGGCTATAATGGCAGTATGTTCCGAGCGTAATATTGCTGTATTTCTTAGCACTGGTGGTACAGAGCAAGTCACAAAGTAGAGCCAATGAAAATCACGCATGGGTGCATTGTGATTCAACATTTCGCATTAGTTAAGACCATCGTCGAGTAAGAAACATATCTATACAGAATGTGTACATATACCAGGTGTATATACCAACTACCGGTATATACGTATAGCGTTATAACTTTCCCCACACCTACGTACATTACTATACGGGCGAAACAAATTTATTCACATCTTAGCTACAATGTTAAGGCCTTTGGAATGCCAGACATAATGAAAAGCCTGTATATGCTAGGCTGTGAAGACACCTTTTGAGTTTGTCGAGATATCAAACTAAAACACTTGTTCAGACTTGCATTTATTTTTCAAAATTGACCTCAGGGAAACTTAAGTAAGTATAATGTATTGTCGATCCCACCGATTTTTGTTGAGGTTGCAAACCGATGTTTGGTTGTTTGAATTGAAATTCTAACTGTTTACTTTTGGACCAAATCGCGCAGTTTGACCACAGTCGATTTCAGCTGTTGACTTAAGGCTATATGGTGGGCGGTTTAATCCATATTTCATGTAATAACTTCTTCCACAGAAAAACAACCCAAATCTGTTTAATGTGACGAGTGTTCTATACACTTTGCCCAGGAAGACGTGAAAGAGAGTCTATTCAACAAAGGGAAATAACTTCTGTTTGACTAAATACATAGTGCTGCTGCTGTTGTTGTTGTTGTTGTTCAAAAAGGAGCACGGAAAGTGAACGAAATGTTGCAGTGAAAGTCTCGAAGCCCTAAAGTATTATTGTTTCCAAGAACAACAAGGATATATTTTGCGAGGATCAGTTTCAGCAATTTCACAGAATACTTTCTGGATTCTAAAAGGCTAAAATGTCATAAGAGGACTAAGTGATTCAAAGTTCTGATGTTAAAGGGATAATACTGATTGACCAATATGGCAAAAGCAGTTCTCGGTTTCTCGGTTCCAACTTACGTGGATACAGACAATTATTGCCCGAATTAAAGAGCCAAAAATGGATCCTCCGCCACCATATGAAAGAACTCCATCCCTAACTAGTGCAACTTCGGTTTCTACACGAATGTCTGTATTAGAAATGGAACTCGCTCAACATGGACGCATGCTCAATACAAGAGATCGGTTTAAATTAATGATGCCAAGAATGCACATGTATATGGCGGGGACTTGTGCAGTGATAAACTTTATACTTCCTGGATTTGGTGAGTTGCTTTTTTATTTTTCAGGCTCATTTCTGTAAAATGGTACAAATTTGTTTTCAATGATATGAGAGCGGTATCTCCATCAGACTTTGGCGCCAAAGTGCATCCCCACAGGAATAACGATACCGCAATTGGGTGCCATATACCCCAGTCTGTCTCAATTTAATGACACTGGGCAAACCATACTGAGCATCAAACGAGATAGATACAAATAGATATGTTTGAAGTCTTACGCGGTATGGGTTTTGTCCCACACAATACTGATTGTAATCTATATAAAGCTAAAAATAATAACATTTTTGTTTAAGCCAATAAGACAACTTCGCAATCACATGCACTGTCGTTTTGGGGTGTAAATGTTTAAGGCTTACTCATCCCTCCTTTCAGTCCGCGTTACCGCTACCACACGGGGCGGGAATTGTGTTAATGGAGATTTCAATGGATCCCAATCCCAATATGTAAACGGTCTGTGTGTGTATTTCAATCCGAATAGTCGCAAAAGGATGGTGCTGCAGAGGCGGTTTTGAATCTTGGTAGCGACGATATGTTAATGTGTTTTAGATGACACAAATTTCCGGAGATTAAACAAACGTCTTCTGGCCCAATAATCGTTTCTCTTAAGCCGGACTATTTTTAGCTTTTGATTAGTGCAGTGTCAATCTTAAGCAATCTTAGCTATTTCCCCGACCGGAAACGTCAATCTGTCGCTTAACCAGGCATGTCAGCAAAGGCTGCCGCTTCCGGTTAAATACGCGCGAATATATTCAATTCAGTCAGTTTTTAGGTTAGTAATTTGGCAGAAACGACTGGCTGATACACCCATTAGAATTAATAAGACAGCTGACACGAGTTAACTGAACCACAAGAGTTGTCCCAATACAGGCAATCTATGTATAGGACACAAACAACTAGTTTTCAAGCAGAGATTGTATTCTATTTGTGTGATAGACAAGAAGGTTTGTCTATTTAACGGTTTTTACGCCGTACTTAAGGTTATTTCACTCATACTATGGCGTACCAGTCCAATGGAAAAGGACTCCTGCCTCACCCCAACTGTCAATAAATAAAGACAGAATGCAAAACATCGTGCAACCATACAGTGTTCGCATTTACAGTGAAAAACGCCAAAAACAGTCCAGCTGCGTCTTTCGCCTCAGTTCAGAGAGCACCAGGGCACAGGGTCAACAAAAAGGTAGACTTATACACATACAATATACGAGCTATTTCTTTCCATGGGATACATAGGGAGTTAAAAGTTTGCTTTATGGTAATTTCAGTAACACCATGATTTTATTTATCAACAGGCACCATTTTGGCAGCGTTCTCCTTGTTCTTTTGTTGCACGAAGACAAGCGACCTTTCTCACACTGATCTGTGTTTTACCTTTTCTGTGGGCATTTTGATTGGTATTTTGCAAATTATTCTTGTTCCCGTATTTTTAATTGGCTGGATCTGGAGTGCCGTATGGGGATTGGCTATGATTGGCGTGTCAGGTAAGTAAAACTAATTTTAAGGGTTATAACCATAAACAAAAAAATATATTTATATAATCACACTGGCACAGGGATAACGATTAATTGAAAAATCGATAAATCATCTTATTATCTAGATAAACTCTCAGAGACAAGTTTGTTCAATGGATCTTAATCTCGAGTTGTTAATATATATATATATATATCGTGTAGACAAGTTTTCTTGTCGAGTGATCATTTAAATTTGTCGATGCTTCGATATAAGAGAAACATGGATCCCTGAACTTCATTCGATTATACCAGAAAGTTTTTAAAGAGTCAATATTTAGCTATTAATCCTTCGCTAGCTACATCCATACTCGGACACACTGGCTGCAATATAACATTTGAAACGTCACCTATAACGTTGTTATATGTTTGTGACGTCAGATGATGGTCAGTCCGTTTTTTTCAAAAATGCGCGTGCCAGTGGGATTGAGAAAAGGCTTTGGTATCACGAGAATCGGTGAAGCTGATGTCTGTTCTATGGGTCGTATTAGCTCCTAGGACGGACGAAGAGGCGACAATAGTTCACAACGAAAACTCACTCTGAAAGTCGGTCACAAATCCTCTGAGAGACTTCACTACTTATGCATGCACCGACCATCTGGTTTCTCATAAGATGGCTGCTAATTCCTCAAAACAGGGGAACGATGTAGACCTTAGATTTGGACAAATCTGGAGATACGCGAACTTAATCACAATCGGCGAAAGGCCGTCTATTTAACTACATTAAAGGGAAGTGAATGGGCTGTCATTTCCGGGTAGAGAACATAAGTCTAACTCAGTTGACTTTGACTTGCAATGCCAATGACGCCCAAGCTAGAAATTCGAAGCAAATTACGATACACTTTTTCTCGTCGACGTTTGATAAAAGATGATCTGGAAGCGTGAATCATGGGGTTTATCATCTCCGAGATATGTCACTACTGCCAGCAATATGGACTGAAACAAAACTATAGACACTGTAAATGGAGCACAACATGACGCCCGCTGTAATATAGGATTTGCTAAAATCAATAATTTACTTGCTTCATTAATGTCATATTTGCCCGTATATATGAATTGTGTTAAGCTACTTAAATTTAACCCACATTTTGTTAGTATGATAACACTCTGCCATTGTGTCTATTTTCACTGCTAATACTTTCAGCGCTTAAATTGTCATCACGAAATATTAGAAGTCAAGGTGGTTGATAAAACTTGATCTAAATTGGTTACCATGTCACAACGACATCTTATATATTGTTCCTTGCCTGGCCCATTCGGTTCGGTACTCGAACTGTCATAGTTTTAGACAGATTCAACCGATGTCGAACAATCTCAAGAACATGTTATATGGTCACATTATCATAAAAAGACAATGTAGGAAATTTCCCTCTAAAAATGTTGAGCGGATCGAATGCCAAGATATAGAGGGAAACTGATACAAAAATGTAAGATGCTGTCAACCTTTTATTGAAAATAGACTCAAGAAATTGGTTGACTTAAGTCATCCAACCGCACATGTTGAATGTTGGTATACCTCATGTCAAAATGTTTTGTTCAAATTGGTCGAGAACCAGTCACGTGGTTTACAGCAAACCATGACGTTGCACGATTGCTTTCGCTGATAGTAACATTGCACGCTAGAGCATTGAACATGACATTTATTTTGCTCCCCGTCAATTTATCTCCTCTTTGTTTGGCATCAGCAGTTTGTTTTGATGCTATGGTCGTCTGCTAGGCTGTCTACTTTGCGACGAGGAGCTGCCCAAGATAATAAACTAATAATCAAAGTAGGCCTACATTCGGTATAACAAAACAAGTATTGCATGTTTAAGAAAGGAACATCATGATTTGTCAGCTCTCCACCATTAATGTCTCGAGCTGACAAATCATGATGTTCTGTTCCTAAACATGCACTATTTGTATAATGTACCTGTAAATTCCAATTTTTACTACTCGGGCATATACCATGCAAAAAAAAACATTTTAATTCACAACGGCCGCTAAGTCACGTGACTTATGGCGGCTAGTTATATTTATGTAATCAAATATGGGTCGTTTAGCGCAGTTTCCGCTTTAACGGTTGAAAAAATTGATTACTTTAAACAAAGTCTCGCAACTTCGGAAACCGAGATTTGCGATTGTCTTGCTCTGTTGTGTTTTCAAACATCATTCACACTACTCAGGGATATAGACTAATTAAAAAAACGATTAGTCCTCCCATATTCTAGATAAACTCTCAGAGACGGGTTTTTCGTTGGATCTTAATCTGGAGTTGTTATGGGAAACCTTTATACATCTCGAGAGTACGTAATAATTATTTATCTGTTGTTATTGCATGCTATGGTCTCTTATATTTATATCAACGGATCAACACTCGAGCGTCTATAGTTTTGCAGCTATACCGTATGTAATAATAATTCCAAAATTCAAAATGGCTGCCAAGTTACGATACTTATATTGCCCTTGATGGCTTTTCGTGACCCTTGATGGCTCTTGCATCATATGTCATCATTGAACATAATAACAACAGTGGACAGACGGGAAAAAACCTACCAAAAATGGTAGAATCAAACAAAAAAGTCCTTCTCGACGGGATGTAATAAACATTTTCCATCCAGATAATATAGCTACCCATATCAGAGATTTGAGTGCCACAAGGTACTGAAACGAATCAAATTTAACTTTGCAATATTCGTCTAGACCGATTCTATAAACAAGCTGCCGGAAAATACTGGTTCTATAAACAAGCTGTCAAAACATACTAACAGTGTGTATTCGTCTTGAATGGTTCTATAAACAAGCTGTCAGAACACACTACCAGTATGTAGTCGTCTAGAATGGTTCTATAAACAAGCTGTCAGATCATACTAACCGTATGTGTTCGTCGAGAATGGTTATTTTAACAAGCTGTCAGAACATACTAACCTAAAGGGAATAATCTGTTTTCTATTGGTATGTATTTATTCCCCATATAATGAGTAAATATATCTGTGTTAATTAAGTCATATCTAATGTGGAAAAGTATTTTGCAGTAGTAAAGGACAGTCCTTGAAGACCCTTTCTGATGATTCTTAAGTATGTTCATGGCGCATATTTCATTGCATTGAGGCGGGCGGTTGGAGGGAGCTTCCTGTTGCCCTGGTGCTCTCAGAGCTAAAAGCAAAATGAAGCTGTTGTGATGTCCTATTATGTCCTGTGCCAGTGGCGTCGGGGTGGTTTCCTTCGCCCAATGGGCTGGCACGCCGACATATGAATGAAATGACCGTAAGTACGGCGTAATACCCCAAACAAACAAACAAACAAACATTGCATTAAGTGTTTATAGCTTTTGCTTGACCAAGTGCTGGTCAGAACTCTAAATATGGTAGCCGACATATGGCGAATCTTTCCCTTTACCACATTAACATAGACTTACAGAAATCGCCGTTGTTAATAGTTGACGTGAGTTTTCCCTAGGTAGTGTCATCGCATACTTAGCATACTCGGACAAAGCTCTTATTCATCAAAATTTAAAATAATAACATTTCCTTCAACCATAAACTCGACATATTGACAGGGTTTTCGCCATGTCTGTTGGTATTACTATAGGAAACAAACCCAGAGGTAATTACCATGTTGAGACGAATGATAATCGGAAATCAAATTATTTCATATCATTATTTTTGCGAGCAGGGACAGACATTTCCGCCCACGTGAATAAAACGTTTCCGGTCAGTCATTTTCGAAAATGTCATTTTATAACACTTAGTTTTCTGCACGCATAAGCTATAGCCTATACGGTTTCTTCCAAATTCCAATTAAAACCGGAAGTGGAAGCGGAATTTCTGTCCTGCTGAGGTAGACATATTTTCTGAAAGAGAGATTTATGAGTTCTCGAATATTTTCGCAAAGGGTGGCACGATCCGAGGCTTTCTTTACCTGGTTCTCTAATACGTGCTTCCCTGTCAGCGAAGTAGTTTACTATTGTTAACGTGACAACGACTGGAAAACTTTTTTTTCTTTTTGAAAAATTAATTTTGACAAATATTATTAAAGGAAAAAAATGTTACTTTCTAGTCCCTCTCCTAAATGATTTATCACGTGAAAGTTGATTGTCACGGTGTGTTGTCTCTCTTTCACAACTATCCGATAATGCAATTGAATAATAAAAAAAAACATAATTAGGTATTGCTGGAATAGTATTTCATAATGTGTGAATTTAAGTGCAGATGTATTTATACAAACTGTAACGGTTTACTTGAAACGCTAAGGGCCGCGAAATCCATATAGGGGAAGCGACCCTTAGAGCACAATTTTAAACATTACTTGAAACTCTGATCAGCGTTCAGTGAAACAGTATGGGCGAACATAACACATTGTATGTAAGTTGAAAGAACATACGTTTCAGTAAACGCTGTAAGGTCTTCAATTTTACTGGTGTGGAATGCACTCGTTAAAATCGATATATAAATTTAACCCTAGACCAGATGATATCACGCCATGCTGACGGTATAATTCTCTATTTGTGATTTAAACTGCAGTTAGCGACCGACTTTCTTTCGAGCAACACGGTCCTTATTTTGAGTAAGTAGATCCTTCTTTTTAGGAACTGGGCCCTTCTTTTGGGCAACTATGTAGGACCTGAATTATTGAAAACATATGAAAGCTGGTAGCCAAAAGTTCTAGTTATAAGTTATTATGTTATGTTTTGTATTTGATGTAATGGGAAGACACGCTATAAGCCTGTCCTACTGTGCTTCCCTTTGTCATGTAATTTTGACAATAAACTTATATTTAACCAAGTTATGAAGTCTGTATGTGTATGCAAAAATCATGTGAATCCGGGATGCAAAGGATATTAAGGAATAGTCAGCCGATATGCTCTTCTGTGTATTACCTGCTCTGACAGATCTTGCGAGAAGTACTAAATCTGGTGAGATATTCTAAGCCAATCAAATCCTAACCCTTCAAGCAAAATGGCTTCATCTTTCCACAACCAGAAAATCACAAGCCAAATCTAATTTATGTAAATTAGGTCTGGTCAGGTTGGCCTCTTTTCTATTCAATACCAACTAAACCAAAATAACTGTCAGTAAGGCTATAGATATTGTATCCGTCACCTGTATTTATATTGGACAATTTATCCTCTAATTCTGTGGTGGTTGGAGGGTGCTTCCTGTTGCCCTGTTGCTCTCAGACCTTAGTGGCAACGCGAAGCCGATCTGTTTGTGGCGTCCTGTTATGTCCTGTTTTGTCCTGTGGTTGATTTGTATCTTGTCATTGTTTGTTACCACTTA
>JAUELC010179005.1:0-10983 GCA_031471745.1 Cryptochiton stelleri | reverse complement strand
GCAACAAATAGCACTAAGTACACTCCGTTTCATTTACTCTATGGGCGAGAAGCAAGATTACCTATAGATGTAACTTTGAACAATGAGACAGGACCAGCATTGACTTTCAATGAACATCTGGATGAGATAAAGGCAAATTTGCAGATGTCTCAAACTTTGGCAAAGGAGAATCTTAAGCTTTCTCAACAGAAAATGAAAAGTACGTATGACAAAAGTGTTAAGGAACCAAGATACAAAATTGGTGATTTAGTGTATCTTCACAATCCTAGAGGTAAGAGTAAGAAATTTACCCGTTCTTGGGAAGGTCCATACTTAATACAGTCTACTATAGGACCGTGTATTTATAACTTGAGACGGTTAGGTAGGATGTTGCCTGCACCTGTACACGCCAATAGACTCAAGCCTTGTATTCATGCAAATAAAAGAAATATAAGCGGTACACAACAAAATGTAAACAATCAAGATTTACCCAAGGTAGATAACTCACCTGATAATAATATATGGACTGTAGAGAAATTTTTAGACAAGAAGTGTGAGAATGGGAATACATTTGTCTATTTACAGAGAACGGCGTGATGATGATGTTCTAACAAACATATAATAATATTATTCTTATTTCAGATTATTAAGCATGACATAAATGGTTGTTGCATGTGGTATATGTTGTGTAATGTTTGGATAAAAGTAAAGAGTACTTGTAGATTCTATAAGTAACATACAGAGATTTACTTTGAGAACAGCAATAATTACGATTTATCTTGGCTTAACAAGTAATCTGTAAACGGCAAATGGTTTAATTTTAAAATGGCACAAAATTGTTGCAAATAATATAACATGTAAATATGTTACTAACAAGTTTTGATGTAATGTTGTTGTACATATGTTGTATTGTGTTGGTATATATAAATAATGAGTTTATATATATTATAAAAGTAAAGAAAAAGAAGATAGAATATAGAACCAAAATTAAGATATATGGTTAATAGTGGTATTAAGATATTTATCTTAAAGACACATTTTTACTTAACAAAAAATAAGTTGAGATAAATGACAAAGATGAATTTCAAGTGACTAATATAAGAAATTAGTTGAAAAGTTTATTGAGTGATCAAATTGGAAGAAAAATTTACAAGTACTTTATTGAAAAGGTTATCAAACAGCAAAGTAATGTAGGTCTTGTATCGTGGCCTTACAAGCAATGTTACGGGTGAGTTGTCTTTATTTTGTTTTGAATGTTGAAATTGTCCTTAAGTGTAACTCCGAGCACCAGATACAATGTATTAGAGTCGATGGTTATATATATCGATGTTCTATTGCTCTTGGGCAGCGCCTCATTTGGTGTTTTAATGTTTATATTTTTTCAGAAAGACCCAACTGATGCTAGATAACAGATAACTTTGAGCTTTCTTCTAACAACCATGCAGAGTAAAACATGATAACAGTAATTCGTACCCTTAGCTTTGTGAATCGAGATGAAGACGTTTAAACCGAAAATTTGTAACTTGTGAGTGGTGATCTATGTGAATCTGTGCGGCGGACTTTAATACATTTAATAAGAGGACTTTGGAAACGCGCCAGGAACTGAACAACGACGGATTTAATTTAATATGACAGTGAATTTAGTAGCACAGTAAATTTGACAGAAATACAGTAATTTAAAGACAATTGATCGTATATGAAGGTGTTAAACTGTGAATTATTTTGAACTATTATGTGTAAATATCTGTTTTATATGGTTTGTTTTGCAGGTATTTACTAAAGGAATTGTTTTATTAATATGATACTTTGTAGATAAACTTATATATTTTAACTTTGCTTAATTACCAGTAGGGATGTTTCGGACAATTTATACTCAAAATTAAGTCATTTCAATGCTTTTTCACTTGTCGCCTCGGATTGCTTCTAAGAATATTGAATTTTGCCAGTGTCATCTCACAAGGTTTTTATCGCAGGATTAAATGATTTAATATATGAACTCGGTGTTTTGAATTAGAGTGATTTCTTCAGAAAGAAAGCATTGCAACTATAGATCCATTGGATAATTGACTGTTTAAATATAACCTGTATATACACATATCATGAAAGAATTGAGTGTTAATGGGCCCAGCCATTCAATTAAGATATTATTTAAGATATATAGGTTATGAAGCAGTTAGTTACATATATAAAGAAAGTGCATTCTTACACAAGTGGTCGAATACCAAAATATGAAACCAGGTACTATGACTGACTAACAGTAGTAAAAATGACGAGGCTTAATTCAGGTCTTCAAACATTATTATTATTTCACAATTTGGAAATTCTCTCGGATAAAGTCTATTGCAATACAAATACTAGATTGATTAGTTGATTTGTGTTTAACGCCATGCGTCATAGTCGGTATTTCACTTATATGACGGCGGTGCACTCCAAGTAAATATGGACACACAGTAAAACAGTAACTATGCTCTGTTGGAAAAAAATGTTCCTCCAGTATAAAGCTAAGAAAGACAGTATGACTACACTCGGAACATGTTGCTGTTAGCTGTTAGTCAGAAGGCGACACATACTAGAACATGTATTTTTCAAAGTCAAATCGATAACCTATCATTTTTCGTCTGTATTCTTCGTCAAAACGTTCATTCTGGGTGACGGTAAAATGTGTTTTCCAGTCGCCGACAATTCCTGTTAAATACAAAAACGAACAAAAAAACGATGACATCCAGAAATGTCAATACAGAGAGGCATAGACAAGATATGATCAAAACTCTTTTATTTATTTTTTTTTTACTTGGTGTATCTCGGGTATATTTAAGTTTTATGTCGTTGGCCCGCTGAAAGTGTCAGAATGGACACAGAGCAGAAACCTCACATAAATACAACCGCTTTACTGAAACATTCCACCCCGTGTCGACCTGTTTTGAAAGACAGTCGCTATATGGACAGTGTCAGGGCACGGCTTGGTTCAGTGGGTTGTGAATTGGCCTGCTGATACCCATTCGATGTACACCGTAATGCAGACCTAATTTGATGCCGACTGTCTACCCTAGATATATGAGGGATTAATTGATTGATTGATTGATTGATTTTTAACGCCGTGCTCAAGGGTATTTCACTTGTATCACGGCGGTGTACTCCAACAGTAAATAGTCACACTAACACAATCATAAAATGTGAAGTATTTTGCCCTGTTGGAAAATGTGTGGCGGCAGAGATCACGGGTTGGTTTTTGCGAGGTTTCCTGTCTGTTTTCCACCAAACACTGGTAATACAAATTCGTCATATAAGTGAAATACCCTTTAGTACGACTTTAAACACCAGTCAATTAAAAAAAAATGGAGAGATCAGGCGCACACTACACGACCTGTGAGATTATCCAAGAACAATTATTTTATTCATCTAAATCTGAACTATTACGAAAATCGACATTATTTGTACACATTTACATTTAATTTTTTTTTAAATGAGTTCTTAAATGCTATGAAGTCACCTAGTTTCGTTTCATGATGTATTTCCATAAGACCACCGATTTTCGACCAAAACGTGTTATTCTTAACGTATATTTTTCGAGACCATAAGATGTGCCGCAATTAGAACTGCGAAAGCTTAGCAGTTAATTAGTTAATTTCAAAACAGGATGTGACGCGAATGGCGTAGGTCCCCCGTTTGTCTGTTTGTTGATGTATTAATTGTTTTTTGTTGGGTCTTTTTCGCTCAACGAACAGAAACCGGTTTTATTTAACAAGATCCACTGTTGCATCCGTAAGCGGACAAGCACGACTAGAACGCAGGCCTACCTTTTATGAACCAATAGCGTCACATGATGTTTAAATGAATTAATTAAAGGCAATACTTTCACGGGTCAAAATGCGGCACAGCTTATTGTCTTTTAAAAATATACGTTGAGAATAATACATTTTGGTCTTTATGGGTGGTCCAAATTCCCACTTTAAATGTATAGGCTTGCGCTTATATACTATATGTTTTGGCAACTTCTTTAAAGGGCATTTAGAAGTTAAACAAACTGAGTAACCATCAGTCTATTATGAATTACAACTGTTAATTATAGAGAAAAGTATCGATGTCGATACTAACCTCGTATTGATTGATCAAAACTTAAATCTTATATACGTGGTACGTTAATAATACAATGAAGCCAATCACAAAACATAGAAACACATAGTAATAAATACAGGGTAGGTTAACTTGTCCAAGGAGGCCAATACACAGTGGCTTTATACGGTATTGTAAACAGTGTCTGAGGGAACCGGAGCCCGCTACAGTTGAATCATTCCCTCAGTCGACATAAGCGACTGTGTGTTGGCCTCCTAGTACAATTTCACTTACCATGTATTTGTGTTTTGTCTATGTAAGCATGCATTACAATATCGCTATCGCTAAAAGATTATTTTCCATATTCATGCAGTAGGCCTATACATCTCTTGGGCTTGGGCGCTAAGGGAGTGGTATTACAAAATGACCTTATGAAATCCAAGAAATGGACAAGCATTTTCCAATTCGGATAAAATCTTTTGAATCGTAACTGGAAAGAGACCAGCATTAGCACTGCGTCGAAAGTAGTTCTTAAATTAAAAGTGGGGTTTCGTCTTTAATTTTTGTTCTCCACTTGCAAATTGGTTTTCATTTGACTGTTTGGTATTGACTGTTTGGTATTGACATGGAGCATTTGGGTCACGGTTTATTATTTTAGGGTAACTGGATCCACTTTGGACCATGAAGAATGTTGACTGATGTGTTATTCGGCTTTTCTTGCATCCTGAAGTTGACCTCGGATGACCGCTATCAGCTGTGAAGGTCGTCAGTTTTCAAATATTGTGGTCATGACCTGTCCTTTTTTTTTTGCTCAGAGTTTGGGAAAGACTGATTAAGGTAACTCCAGAGGTTTTCGTCCAACACCTTTTGGGAGTGAGTTATGAGACGTTAACATTACGCCTTATGTAAAAATAATACGGGTCTGTGGCTAACTAACCTTTACGGAACATGGGGTGATTATCTCCTGTGCCCGTCAGTTTCTGTTGTGCATGTGGCAGTTTGATGTTTGCCTTCATAGTGCTGAAGGTACAGAGATCAACCACTTTGTCACGGTATGTTTCATCACAGTTGACACCGATAAACTCTGCATACTTACTTACGGCTCTTCCCAAATCCTGACCAAAGATAAAGCAACAATCAGTAGTATACTGACTCGGATATATTTTTATAAAAGCAGAGAGACAACATTGCTTTCCTCGACCGTGATTTGAACCCGGATCGTCTAGGTTACAGACCCAACACTCTACCTACTGAAAAGCTCACGATAACCCGAATTCTAACCCTATGAAGACTGCGTATATCTCTTTACATAAAGCACTGACATAGGGACAGTGTGCCGCATCTTTTTTACCTAGATATTATACTCACAATTGGTTTTTGCTTGAGTCAACCAGAAAGCCTGATTCTGGCATAAATATATTTTTTTTATAAATGCAGAGACTCATTTGTATATAACTCAAATAGCGTTTTGAAACTGATTGTTTGCATTCGCCATTTTGTTGAATTACACTATTCTAGTGATACCTACTTGGTGTGTGCTAAAACGCCTTAGATGAGGGATGCTGGCTTTATTTTAATCAGGTGGCCTCCAATATGACAGGACATGGGCTCAGGGCACTGTCTTAAGTATAGCATGCTACCAGAAGCACTGGATGAACATTCATTTTCCAACAGAGCAAAAGAATTCACATGTTATGGTTTTGTAAGTGTTGCTATTAACTGTTGGAGTACAACGCCGTCATATAAGTGAAAACATTTTTAGAACGGCGTAAAACTCTAATCAAACAAACAAATCCACTATGACACTACTATATGTATGTTAAACAATCACTTTACTTTAATGTTTTATCAATTGTATGAGACTGTTGGAACAAATAACCTTCTGGAAAAGCCGACAGTCGCACCCTTGGGCGGACAGTAATGTTTAGCATCAGTTTGTTGACAGGAATTTGATAGACAAAGGTTGCATATAGGAAATAAGGTGACCGCGCTATGGTTCATTGGTTAGCGCGTTTGATTGTTGACCCTCCTTCGATATACCGCAAGGATTCAAGTCGCCCAGAGAACCTGGAGTATATGAGGAAGTCACCCGAACCGACTTCGGCTATCAAGGGTCTGGTTTTTACGAGGTTTCTTCTTGGTTTTCCGCCGTATTAAGTAAGACAGAGTAAAACGCGAATAACCCATCGTCATATAAGTGAAATACCCTTGAGTATGACGTTAAACACCAATCAATCAAACAATCAAACACACATATAAAATTACCATTTTCATGTCTTCATAGCTGAGACGAAGAACGGGTTGATCTGGGTGTGACTTAAAGAACTCTTCCCACTGTTTCGTCCAATCAAACCAATTCTCATAGCCAACTTCAACGAAAAGAGAAGATAAGGATTGTCTGCTACCAGTGAACTTTTTCATTTATTTATTTCACCACAGTAAAACATTATAAATATAAACATTGAAAGTGTGGCGGGAAGTCCAAATTTGTTCAGAGCCAAAATATAAACATTGAGAGAGTGGCGGGAATAAAGTTCAAAATGGACCAGAGCCAAAATATAAACATTGGGAGAGTGGCGGGAATAAAGTCCAAATGGACCAGAGCCAAAATATAAACATTGAGAGAGTGGCAGGAATAAATCCAAAATGGACCAGAGCCAACATATAAACATTGACAGAGTGTCGGGAATAAAATCCAAAATGGGCCAGAGCCAAAATATAACCATTGATAGAGTGTGGGAATAAAGTCCAAAATTAACCAGAGCCAAAATATAACCACTGAGAGAGTGGCGGGAATAACATCCAAAATGAACCAGAGCCAACATATAAACATTGACAGAGTGACGGGAATAACATCCAAAATAAACCAGAGCCAACATATAAACATTGACAGAGCGCCGGGAATAAAATTCAATATGGACCAGAGCCAATTAGATCATTAAGTAATTGAATAATGTTTAGTTGCTGCTGGAACATTCAAAAGATAATAACAATGACGTATTGGCCTAATATTAATAAGTGGCTCTCACTCACACGCGATCTTGACATGATAAATAATGGTTCGTTAAAAAGATGTCATTTGGAATAAATGCGACATCAATATATCCCCGCGGGTTAAAGCGAATGAATGTCATCAAGGCCAAATCGTTGAAAATATTATTTATCAATCAAAGGACTAACGCATATCAGTCCGTGTTACTTATGAAAAACCGCAGATAGTTATGAGGTTTGAACTGGTCCAACTGCAAAGATAAGGTGAAGACAGGGTGCTGTGACTTTTCATAAAGTTACATACATACGCACCCACAATTAGAGTTTTCAACAAATTCTGATTGCCCTAATTTTAATACATTGAAATTAAATAAACAGTTACGTTAAAATAAAAAAAATATATTCAATGGGTATAAGGCTTGTACGAGCCAGGAGAAATCCTGCCACAATTAGAAATCAACGGAAAGAGGGCCGGCCATTTTTCCTCACATGTCTCAAAAAAACCTCTGATCCCATGGCGGTGGTCAACGAGTCAACAGTTTGAATCTTGTAAGGGGCGGGGTTAATAACCGTTGACTTGGAGTAACGTCGGTACATCAAACCGTGGCCCAGATTTTACTGGCAGAAGTTGTAGTTTTTCTTTGTTTTTTTTAAAAATATTTCTGAACTTTCACAGAACCTAATAAACTATTGGAATTAACGGAAAGCCTCTAACTCTTACTTCTTGAGGAAAAAGAACAACATCTCATGTGAATCTGCAATAACGCAAAATACCTAACGTTTGGGTGAGTATTTAAGTCTTTACTCAACAATCATAATCAATAAACGTGCTTTATACTTTTATTCCCAGTGAATAATCGGACATTGTCGACCAAAGTCACAACTCCGAGAAACTACATGTTTAGTTTCTGTATTTGGGTTTATTAAATCATCATCGGGATTGAAGAGTCAGTTAACAATAATATATATAGCGTATGAAAAATAAAACAAATATGACTTCCTACTAAGTATTCAAATGTGGTGTTATGGTACCGAAAACTGTTGTCTTTTAAGGTATCTGTACAATAACACCACCTATAAACACTCTGTAGGAAGTCATTATGTTTCAGTTTATTTGTTAACTGACTGCTTCTTCATTCCTGATGATGGTTCAATAAACAGAAATCAAAAAAGTAAACAAGCGTATCTTGTCGTTTCTCGGAGTTGTGACAGGTCTTCTTTGTTTCTTACCGGTTCCCGCCATCACCAGCTCGAAGAAACCATTCCAGTCACCGTCATAATCATAAAGACGGATTTTACGGCTATGGTGATAATAGGAAACAAAAACATCCTTCGGATTCCTGTCAATGAAAATAATCTTAGATTTTCTCCGGATTAAATCTGTCGGGTAAAACTCTGGAGTAAGATGAGTATTGAGTAGACGAACTGATGGCACTTCCTTAATGGCGTCTTCCGTACAGAACTCCAGCATTGTGTCTCCTTTGTTAGTGTAAGAAGTCCTATCCCCCTGACGTCTGAGAAGTTCATTCCCTATCTGCCAACTCCAGTGACAACCTCAATCATAACATACACAAAAACATATTATTGTTTTTTGTATAGATGAAATATTATGACTTTTATTATGTAGTGCGGTGCATATGACACAGTACAGGTGACGGGCGTTGTCCTACCTTAGATGCGTATTTATACTACTGATGAAATACCACGATTTTGATGGAAATTAGGGTTAGGACGAATCGATGATAATAGTAACAGAAATAATTATTACGGTAATTGTGTGATGACAATGGCGTTGACACGAGAGAAGTAATGTGATTGGACTGGTTATGACAATAATTGGTGTGGAGACAATGAAGTTGACGATGATGGACATGATGAAAATAACCTCAAATATGATTGGCATGATGAACATGAAGTTCACAATGACTGACATAATGACAAATGAAGTAGACGATTATTTGGCATGATGAAAATTAAGTCGACGAAGATTGACATGTTGTATTTGAAGTTCACGATGACTGACATGATGAAAATGATTTATAGATGATTGACATGATGAAAATGAAGTACACGTTGGCTTGGCACGATGAAAATGATGTACTCGTTGATTTGGCACGATGAAAATGAAGAACTCGTTGATTTGGCATGATAAAAATGAAGTATTCATTGATTTGGCATGATGAAAATGAAGTTCGCGATGATTGGCATCTTCCCCGTATGACATTTTCCCTCTTAGGACATCTCCCCCCAGACGTTTGCCTTCTGGAAATCTCCCCCGTAGTAATTTCCCCACGTAGCCCCCCCCCCCCCCCCCCGACATTTACCCCCTGAACAACTTCCCCGTAGGATATCTCCCCCGCCCGCAGACATTTGCCCCCTGGAGAGTTTTGTTGAAGTTGAATTTACTTTTATTCCTTTTAATGTTTAAGTGCAAAGAAGATAAGGCTTTAGTAACCATAACGATGCAAAGTATATATTATCTTGATATAGATACTATTTCATGTATATACCCAAGACTAAAATGATTTAGAAGGAGAAAAATTATGACAAAAGGGGGGTAAATGTCCTAAGGGGGAGTTGTCTATAGGGTAGGTCTAAATGTCCGGGGGGGGGGGGGGGGGCTATTTTTCATACGGGGGGGCATGTGTCCTAAGGGGGGGCATGTGTCCTGAGGGGGAGATGTCTACGGGGTAAATGTCGGGGGGAAATGTTCGAGGGGTAAATGTACCGGGAGGAAATGTCCTAAAACCCAGAGAATGATGACAATGACGTTGTTGATTATTGAGGGATTAGAGAAGCATTGCTGACGACTGTCGGGATGACAGTAACGTTGTTGATGATTGTCGGGATGACACTAATTTAACTGTTTGTGTCATCTTGTAGATATTGTTAACTTCTATATATAATTTAAATGTCAGATCGATACTTTTTTTATTCACGGAGTTATCGTCAAGACAGCTATTCAGACTGCTTTTCGACAGCTATTCGAAAATGCAATTTTATATGACATAGATTAAAACTTATTCCATTATCTTATAGACATTGTTGACTACTATATACGTGTTGAATGTCAGCTTGATACCTGTTATATTCACAGAGTTGTGGTCCAGACAGGTATTCAGATTGCTTTTCGACAGTTATTCGAAAATACATTTTTATACGACATAGGATAGAACTTTTGTGTCATCTTGTAGACAATGTTGACTACCATATACATTTAAAATTTCAGATCGATACTTGTTATATTCATAGAGTTATCGTCCAGACAGCTATTCAGACTGCTTTTCGGCAGCTATTCGAAAATGCAATTTTATACGACATAGAATGAAACTGATGACATAATCTTGTAGACATTGGTCACTACTATAAACGTGTTAAATTTCAGGTCGATACCTGTTATATTCACAGAGTTGTGGTCAAGACAACTATTCAGATTGCTTTTCGACAGCTATTCGAAAATACATTTTTATACGACATAGAATGGAACATTTTGTGTCATCTTGTAGGCATTGTTGACTGTCATATATGTTTTAAATATCAGGTTCATACCTTTTATATTTAAAGAGTTGTGGTCCAGAAAGCATTCAGACTGTTTTTCGACAGTTATTCGAAAATACATTTTTATACATATATAGAATGGAACTTTTTGTGTCATCTTGTAGACATTGTTGACTACTATATACAGTTTAAATTTCAGATCAATACTTTTTATATTTACGGAGTTATCGTCAAGACAGCTATTCAGACTGCTTTCCGACAGCTATTTGGAAACTCATTTTGATACGACATAGACGGGAATTTGTTACATCATCTTCTAGATATTGCGTGGGGCAGGCCAGTGCGAAACGTTTATGGAAATGACGTAACATTGAAGAGTACACTGTAATGTGCATGTGTGTTAAATTTCAGCGTTGAACTGTCAATAGTTTTGCCTTAATTAACAGAAATGATATCCAGTGA
>JAUELC010178895.1:0-10075 GCA_031471745.1 Cryptochiton stelleri | reverse complement strand
CCCCCCCCCCCCCCCCCCCATTCCGCCATTATTTCCTATGCGGGAGACACTATTGTCACCGATAGTTAAGAGCAGCGGACCTCCGCCATCACAGAAATCAAGTGGTGTTGATGTTGTATAGTGAAAAGAACCAATCAAATAAACCATTATGTGTCCAATGCTATGAAAAAGGTTACGAACCTGACATTAACAAATGCAAACCCAGTGCCATTTGTATGATTTGCCTATAAATTCACGCACACGATCGAATAGATGCCCGTATTAGACAACATAACCTATAAAAAGTCGATATATGTATGCATATGTAGAATGTATTTCAAAAAACTTATCTCGGAAATTTTATCTTGAAGATGAGGTGATTTATTGGTTTTTAATTAATCGCCATGCCTGTGCCATTGATAGTAATCTTTACAAATATATCTACTTAGATTATATATGGGTTCGAATCCCGATGGAGGCAAGCAATTTTTTCTCTGTATTTGTACAATGAATATTCGCTACCCAAAAGTACGTTAAACTATATAATGGATTGCAGTAATCAAGTCAACCGTATGGTAGTGTTTGTTTTGGACGACTGTCACACATATGATAAGATGCTGATACACGCGGACCTGTGAGAGAACTGGAGTAACATCGGCCGGCGGGTTTACCTAAGCTTTATTCGGATCAGGTTGGCGGCAGCCGTATCTACTTTCCCGCTATAAATACCAAATAGCCTATGTACAACTCTAGCTGAGCTGGTGATAGCTTTACACAGGAAATATAAGACAAAATCTATAATCTGACATAAAAGTTGTGAAACGGTATTATGTTGATAAAATCCGTTTACGCTACGACATATAGCTTCGAATAAGCTTAAGTAGATCTAGGCCTCCAATTTTTGCGGATGTCTCATATTCAGAGTAATCTGCGGTATAACCCAATCTCCCTATTTGGGTGTTTATAGAAGGGTTTTGTTGCTGGAGCTGTTGAAGGAGGTCATATATAGGATTATACTGCGGTTGACTACGTGATCTATATAGAACTACAAAACAGATGTAGTTGCAACTTACTATTTAATACTTAACTCTTTAAATAAAACATGTTAAAGTTAAGTTGGCATCTTACCACGGTAATGTAATCAGTCAAACCAAATAATCAAACATCTACATTTCTAAACATAATCACACTGGCACAGGGATGACGATTAATATTTAAAACATCTATATAAATAGTTACATGTTTACTGGCTAGCAGTGTGTTTGCATCACCCCAGACTTACCTTTCCTACCACAGTATATAGAATGTAACGTAAACAGAATGTGAACTAACCCTCCATTCTTCCCGTTCACTTGTTGGGTGTGCCTCTCTATTCAATCCGCTTGTTCTGATATAAACACAATTTCTGGTTGAAATATCTGTATCATACGGTAACCTCAACACATGAGGGACACTGAACTGAATTCAACTTGTTAAGTTACATATACATAATGTTGTATGCATGTATTTCCAGCTTTCTTCAGACTAGGATGTAGTGCGGTTAGCTACACAAGTAGCGGTTAATACAACCGTCTTACAATGCTTTAATATACGAGCTGAGAGATGTAAGGGCCTACAAACGCTAAATCGGAGTCAACATCTGTTACCTCCAGACAAGTAACAAACGATCATATATTATCGACATTTGGAATAAATTGATTGATTGATTGATTAATTGATTGATCGATTGATTGATTGATTGATTGATTGATTGATCGATTGATTGGTTGATTGATTGATTGATTGATTGATTGATTGATTGATTGATTGATTGACCGATTGATTGATTGATTGTTCATAGTGTATTTTATTTTTCAGTTTGCTGCGCTTCTATAGCCTGCCCACTGTACAGGCCCACACCTATACACAGATTTCTTTCTAAGGGATATTTGCTTATGGGAGATAACTCTTTTCCAATCTCTAAGTGATTCATATTTTGTACTTATATTTCCTTATTATCTCTCTGGCTGTTCGTCAAATGACCACTGAGGCCCTTTTTATTTGGCTAATACCATGGGACATCAATAGTTAAGCCTCGATGTATTTAAAGTCGGTGTCTTGGTCTACTGAGCCCTGTCTGCTACATGTAGCATGAACATAACCGTTCCGATACAAGGTTAATATATAAATATATAATCAAGTTAACTTTTTGGCAAAAATATATTGAGTGATTTTTTTTTTAAATTAATTAATTTGTATGTGAGAAATCTATGTATTGATGTTCCTATCTTAGCCCTTAAACGCTTCCAACTGTTTCCATTCTAACCTTCTGACCTCATGTTATTAATGTATCTAGGAACTTAAAATTAATTTATTTATTATATATTATTTTAAGAGAGATCAATTTTAAATTGGGGAGCCATTAATGCTCAATGAGCTTTGCATGTACCAGCAAAAATATTAAATTCAGTAATTCGGCGATTTTTAATCTTCATCCAGATGGCAATTATGAGGGTTGTTCAGTGCCCGACTCTGTCGGTCATTATCTACAGCATTGCATGCGCAAGGTATGTTTGTTTGTTTGTTTGGTTTGAATGGCGCAAATGCGCAAGGTATGGGCAGCGTTACCACTTATAAACGGAGTTATGTCAACTGGGTATACATCGACCTACTCTCAAAATAATGTTTCACACCAGTTCGAACAGAAATAACATTTTTAAGTGTGTATACAATTATATTTTAGAAATTAAAAAGTTATTGCCATTCCTTATTCGACATTGGTTTGAAACTATTATTTTTTATTGATTTATTACTATTTTTGCTGGCATACAGTGAACGAAATAAAAATATTACCGACTAGTAATGGTGCGAATATCCATAAGAATGCATGCGCCAGTATTATTTAACAACCAACCAACCAAGGTCAGTCCCGCCGAGAAAGTTTATTTCTTCACTTGTCGGGCCTACACCATATTTATAACTGGTCAAATAAACAGGAGAAAACCCTCCTACATGGAGTTGAACGGAAAGACGAAGCTCGCGGCCCGCACAATGGAAGACAATGAGTAAGACGTCGTTTAACGAAGTAAGGCAGACAATGAGTAAGACGTCGTTTAACGAAGTAAGGCAGAAATTTAACATAACCGCTTTACCAGACAATCAAGAATTACCATTGAAGTCGTTGCCAGAAAAGAAGGATGTCTTTCTTCACTGTTTATCAACTTCCGGCAGAGGAGATAAACTTTTTGAAAAGTGGTATTTGATTGGTCTATTCGTTTTAGCTATTTCACTTTGATCTCTATCTGACCGTCGAAACGGGGGAAGCATGGAAAGGGTGATACTTTGTTGCGATATCAGCCATGCCCCAGGAAGATTGTCATAAACAGAATTTGAACATTTAAAGTGGCGTTGTGTGTCCCTCGCTTATCGGTTTGTATAACCAATGTTGCCTGATTTTAGCCAGTCCACTTCCACAAAAGGATCTGATCTTCACCTGATTGGAGGTTGTGAAGTTAGCGCTTGGTATAAGAGGTCACGATTTCGAAACAAAGACTTGATTACCTGTTGGTTCCTTATCCATTGTTCTAGCTCCCAACATGTTGCATCCTGCCTTACTGTTGATAAGGTGTAGAATCGTGCAATTCGTTAGAATGTCAAGGCCTTGCAGGAGACCCTGGGTGATTGACCGGAGAACGAATCAATGCACACTCAGGAAATTATCTCCCTTTTCCCGGCTGTTTTTAATACGTCTAAGTGCTGAATAAACTTGGATTTTAGTAACTGAATAACCCAATAATCGTTTGTTGTCTGCCTGATAGTGTTTGTTCCACTTTCCTGGAATCCTTAGCTTTACTTTCTCCGGGTGGGGTTTAATATATCCCGATTGTCTAACAAATAATGGAAATGATTTAATTTTGAACTTTAATGTTAATAAAATCTTTAGGGAGTCAGTAGGCTAACGTTACACAAACTTACATAATCTACAGAGTACTGTCTAAAGTCACACTTCATAACTTTAAATCGAAGTTTAAAAAAAAAAAGAGTTCCTGAGAGTGGACACCGAGACGTGTTGTAACACAATTGTCTAATTGTGAAGGCCGTGCCACACGACAGACTAAAGTCTGCAAGTACAAATCTATGATGTCACGTTACACACAGTTAAACTCGGTAGAGCATAGATTTTTAACTGATGAACGATGGGAAATTTATATTTGTGACAGCCGGTTACCCTAAAAGGTCGCACGGTAAAACTCATTTTTTTTATGATATTACCACAACTGGTCGTTTATTTGTCAATGTACTGGATTGATAAATATTATACTTTTGTAAAATAAATATCATTAGAATCTAGGTAAAATACATGAAAAAATACGTGGAATGGGTTAAAAAATGTCACTACCTTCACAGGTTATGTTTTTATATTTCCCCGATTATGCAAATTTGTACCTTTTTATGACTGACCTATATATAGGTCAGCCTTTTTGACCAATTAGCTGATGTCACAATGTGAATAACCCAGCATTCCGCACTGAGAAAACAGATAAGGAACTGAGATATGACGTCGTTATTATTTGCTGGTCATCAATACCGTTGACACTACCTATATGGCAGTTGCATACTTCTAGTTATTAGAATTCTGATAATATATATAGATATCGGTGAGGAATAGGCTAAGGTCCGATCTCTCAGACTTACTACAGACACAAACCTGTGGTTTAATGCAGCTACTAATGTTGGACTTCCTGAACGTGGACAAGTGTAATAAATATAGTTTCCGATACGGCTTTTGATCAGAATTTAGCTCAGCCATTGTGATTTAAATAAATGTCTGTGGAAACAGCTGATTTTATACACTTGATGTCTACGAGCTTTATATTGCCGACTTTAATCGGCCGTGTGGAACGGGTTTAACAAAGGGACCCATGGTGCAGTTTTGAGAAAATATCACATCATGAATGTCCTATATTGATGGGCTTAAATAAATTACGGTGATTAACATATGTAAACAGATCAACGAGTTAGTTTCACACTGTTAACACTGCATTGTGGAGGTCGGCATTTTATTAAATTGATCAATTCCATCTTTGGCGACAAATATCCGATATTTTTAGTCATAAGGAAATGTTCTGAAAGCTGCTTTGATAGGCAGGTGTCTTTAATTGTCTTTAATGTAATTTAAAAAAATAATAATTATCGTTTTTTTTTTTTACCGAGCTATCTGAGAGCTTAAAATTTTCATAATAGCTCTTCTGTTATTGATGTCTGTACTAAAGGAAAAAGCACTTCAATTTCAACCTGATTTCAGTATTTTCTCTAATTTTCTAGATATATCTCCATATTTCATTTTCAACAAGGTCATCCCAACCGATAGTTAGTTAATTGGAATACCAGAAGTGACGTCAGTGATGCGTGATAACAGCGGCTATAGCGTTATAGTAAATATAAGAGCTTACACATGAACGTTTTTTTGGACCCCGATATTCGACTGTTATTAAACTATTTTCCTAATAATTATTAACGCCATACACAAGACGTTAAATAAAAATAACTTTTAAGAAGGCTGAAAGTTTTTCATTGAAACTTTGTCGAACAATGAAAGTTGTTGATCTAGTGTAGGCCTACGCCAAACATTGTTTAAATTAATAATAAACAGATCATCCATTGGGTCGAGGCCTACCCATATGTCATATTTATAATGAGTGTTATGGCAGAGTTAACTTTTTTTTATTAAAGTTCGCCAACGGCCAGATGCCCAGAACAATGCCAGGATCGTTAACCGGGACAGACACAGTAAGCAGAGGCAAAGTTTTATGGTGATTCGAATGGTATGCATGCATTGTGTTGACTGCATTCAGAGACGCGTTAACAAATATAACACGCAGTTATGTACTAAGGGACGATTTCTGGTATATGTTTTTTCTATAGTCACTTTAGCGTCGGTTTTGTGTGAATAACCCATAAGTATAGCATCAAAGATCCTTGACCTAGTTGACAAGTAGCAGCATGCTCTATGCCATTCTGTTCCCGCGAGACTTGCCTTCTCAGAGATCGAGAACAAGCTCTGGGCATAAATAAGCATATCAGTTTGTTACTCTGGCACTTTTTGCTCCGATTTATGCCATTATATGTCTTGTAAAAGTTATCGAAATTTGTTTTTAAAAGAATAAAACAATAAACTGTGCACACTAGGAACAGAAATAATTTTCATTGTATTATTTGTACTAATCACAAATCGTCTCCCTTGTACTATTATGGCGAGTATATATGTGAGAGTGGCTATCTGGCGCGCCAGCTAGCTTAGGGGCGACATCTCTGTTGAGAATGAGCTCTATGCATTTATTGAGTGGGAGTGTAATTACCAAATTAACAAAATAATATTTATAGACATTGTCGGGTTGAGTGGAATGTTTACCCCCTAAATGGAAACGAAATAACCTAATTGTACATTAACATGGTCTGACTGAAAACATCAATGGAATACCAAGCCGCCCTAGCAAAATGAGGTCTCGACCCGATCAATATTGTGGTTCTGAATTATACTAGTTCAGTTTTAACAGGTGTTTGTTTCCATGTCACAAAACCAGATACGCCATGAATTTTACAGACATTATGTGAAACATGACCCAGGAGAGTAGATATATTTAACCATGTACGGACATATAGAATACCAATGCTTATAGAGTTGCCATGGCGACAACAAAACAACATACACATCGACCGTAATAATGGTGCAAATTAATTGGTGACTTAGTGAATCATTTAGTCCGTGGGTTTGTTTTTTTTTGTTTGTTTGTTTTTTCATTGATTAAATAACATGCGTTCGATTTTCGACAAACAGTTCGGCCAAGAATACATGACGAGTGCGAGACCTACCTATGGTAGCTGTGAGCTTTTATGTGAGTATTGGCCTATTGTACATACAATACTGGTAAGGTATACAGAGAGTATGGCCGTGGTTTATAGACCCGTCCCTTTCCATGTACTTTCAGTCAGTAGGCCTATTGGATCAGCCTGCATGGTTTAAACGGACAGGATCCGATGTTAGTTATTTGCACTAATCCAGTGTTTATGACCATATTACGTTTTCATGGCATTATATATGTCCTAATGGTTACGCCTCTGTGTAAGTTGTCGTATATAAGTCTATTATATATACGTTGTAAATGTATGCAATAAGGTACATAAGATGTATATTTACATAAAATGGTATTTGTCGTTACAGCCTGACAAGTGAAGACTGCTATTGACTGAACATGGGAGCGGCTTGCAGTAATGACAGTGAGGTGATTAAATCCGTGCAGCCAGTACAAACTAATGCATATGATAACAATTGTATTAACCTTGAAACAGTTGCTCAGCAAAACATAGTCTCATCGGTACGTCTGCAACAAGACATACAGGGAATAGGTCAGAGGTCAGATCAGACTACCGATGATAATGAGTCAGACGAAAGGAAAAGTGAGTCTGAAAAGGCCGAAAGTGAATCTGACAAAGAATCGAAGAAAGAATCTGAGAAATCTGAGAAAAGTGACTCGGATCATGATTCAGATGAAGAGAAGAATGATTTGGACCACGTGTCCGATAAGAAAAAAAGTGATTCAGAAACCTCAGATGAAGAGAAAGAAGATAATGAATCGCATACAGACAAACAAAAGACAGAAGATAACCCCAGTAAGAGACCGGAAAGGCTCAGTAATCTACCTGATGCGGAGAGAATGGAGGCGGCTTTACTGGGCAGACTTGATGTAGAGTACCCGAATCTGTCCCGGGTCGTCCGGATCTTCACAAGCTCTACATTCACGGGTAAGATTATTCACATCAACTATAACACCTCAAATGTGAAGGAGTGGAAGGCAAACCCATGGGATTTACATTGAAAATATAGTCTAAACGATGTAACGTTAGAACCTATCAATAAACTACCTGTACCCACACGAACGATAGAACTTATCACTAACCCACCTGTACCCACACGTTAGTACTTATCAATAACCCACCTGTACCCACACGAACGTTAGAACCTATCAAAAACCCACCTGTACCCACACGAACGTTAGAACCTATCAAAAACTTACCTGTACCCACGTGAACGTTAGCGCCTATAAATAGCACACCTGTACTCACACATAATTGGCGTACAAGTCAGGGTTAGGAAGGGTGATGCCCCCCCCCTATGCGGGCAAAACATGAAAAAATTCAATCAAAACGATGTTTCAATACGTATGTATGCCATGTGGAGTATACGGGTAAAACAAAATTCCGAATGTTTTTCGGGGTATTGATCTCTCTTACTCTCCTAAACAGAATAGGGTCCGTACACTTATGCACGCCAATCCCATAGGTGTGCGTGTCCATGCATATAGAACCCGAATGTTTCCTGTCCCACTAACTCTATACAGAACTCGCGTAAGAATCGCTGGAAGCAACTTCATGCACTGCTTACTCCTAAACTTTAGCGAGAAAATGTTCATGTCCTTCTATAGTTTCAGTCTAATCAGAAACCAAATGTATGCATTTTTACATTAGATTGGATTAATTAGATTATGTACAACATGCACTCAGACGGTTTCAGATGATAGGTTTGTCAGTCTTGTTGAAATCCAGGCGGGTGTTTGTCTGTTTTCTGTTTATATATAAATTGCTGTTATTTCAGACACTCAGGTTGAGAGAAACACACTGATGGAGTTGATTTATCCCAAACTGAAAACCTTCTGTCAGGAACAAGGCTTTGACTTCCAGGTGGTTGATATGAGATGGGGAGTAAGAGACGAGGCAACCGAAGATCATATGACCTCAGAACTGTGTATGAGAGAACTAAGCGAGTGTCAGAAATTATCAACAGGCCCGAATTTTATTGTAAGGAACTCATATTACACAAGTTCTTCCAAAAAACAATGACTTAATATTTATTAATATTTTGACTCAGTATTTCCGCATTTATTATGTCATCATCAGGACATTCATTGTTTATCTCTTGATAATGACATAATAAATGTTCAAATATTGAGTCAGAATAAAGAAATGGTTTGTTGTTGTTTTTTTTAATTTACTTCTACATAACTTTATTGTAAGACATTCAGATAGTATATTCGACCAAACCTCAGTTTAAACTATTTGGAGCGAAACATAAATGCAGTATCTTGTTGCATTATGATTCGATACCAACTGTAAAAAGTTGCGCTACAGGACAAAATAAAAAAATGAATAACCAAACTTGATGTTAAAAGTTCAAAAGTCAACGTTTGCACTTGGAATATATTTAGCGGAATAATCGTTCTGAATATGAAAAATTAAGCTTAGCAAATAGACTTAAATATCTAGCATGTCTGTATATATCACAGCATATGATGTTTCACGTGTCTGTTTATGTAGCCCATGTCGGTATGAATTACAATTCTGTCCCACGTATGTATCACATATCCGTATGTTTCACATCTCTTGATATAACACATGTCGGTATGAATTACATGTCTGTCCATCTTCTCGAGACAAGGTCCCGACTTGAAACTCTATCCCCCACTTTGTCACGCTTGTGCCATACTTATGGTCAAACAAGGAGGAGATAATCCCTCCTAGTTCGAGTGATCGGTAATACAAGCTCTCACCTGGCCATGGTGCCATATATCCCTCTGCAAATAGCCCGAATAGTGAACGACATTAAGCTTTTATTTAACGAAGTAATGAGGAAATTTAATATCACCGCTCTTACAGAAAATAAAAAATAAGCATTTGAGTCATTGCTCAAAAAGAAGGACGTTTATCATGATATTCCGGCAGAGGCGATACACTGAAAAGTGGTACATGTATTCGATTGGTCTATGCAGTATCTCCATTTTACTTGATCTCTTTCTGACCGCCGAAAGGCACTAAGCGTGACAATGGATGATACAGAGTTTATGGGGATATCATGCCTTGCCTCGGGAAGATGATGTCTGTCTTTTTCACGTATGTATCACATATCTGTATGTTTCACGTGTCTGTTAATATAGCACATGTCGGTATGAATTACATGTCTGTCTATCCCACGTATGTATCACATATCGCGGGTGGTTGGTGGGAGCTTCGTGTTGCCCTGGTGCTCTCAGAGCTAAGGGGCAACACGAAGCTGTTGTGGCGT
>JAUELC010178784.1:0-10985 GCA_031471745.1 Cryptochiton stelleri | reverse complement strand
ACTGAATAAAACCGTGTAATTTCAAGTTATTGCTCTTTCCGGATTGTATCTGTCCAATTAAGTACTGTCCAATAATGTTTGTACGCTGAACGTTCTGAGAGATTTTCTAATCTAACTCGCTGATGCAGAAGCCAAGTGTAATGATAGAAAGACGGCGGCGAAATTCGACAGGCTGCCTGGTTTATTTTGAAATTGTTGCATTACAGCGAAAAAGTTTCAAATGTAACGACTTAACCTGGATTAAGTCGTTAAGTGTCAGTTATTTAGCGTGCAGAGAAATCGGGTTAAACAATTGCAGCTAAAGAGTTGCAATATGTCAATGCACTAACCCCAATCTCCATGCAGTTATTTATGTTTTACATTACTGTCAAGAAAGGTTTTATTAAAGAAAGTATTTATAAGTGAAAGATTTAATTTAAAAAAATTGTTTTATACTCCTCTTTGGATTATGATTACTATATTATGATTACTATATTATCGCACATTTCAGCATATAAGACAGTGTAAATAATACATATATTAATGGACATAAATGAAATGGTAACTAATGGAGAAAACAGTTCAAGAAATCAGCACAATAGCAAACGGTTTGCAAATGGCTAGTGTACGTAATGCCCTGTCATACCCTTAATCTTTGTTAACATTTAAACCAATCACTGCCCTCTATTAGTCAGGTGTTCATAAATTGACCAATCACTGCTCTATATTAGTGAGGTTTTCATATATTGACCAATCACTGACCTCTAATTAGTCAGGTTTTCATATATTGACTAATCACTGCCCAGTAAATAGTCAGGTTGTCATATATTGACCAATCACTGCCCTCTTTTATTCAGGTTTTAATATATTGACCAATCACTGCCCTCTATTATTCAGGTTTTCATATATTGTCCAATCACTGCTGTCTATAATTCAGCTCTTCACATTAAATGATACACAGATGTTCTGGCAAGGACGAGAAACTGGATATGTCCACTAATTTCTCACATAACCGAGTTTAATAGAACATGTTTAATTCCTCTTATTTAAGATAACATATATATACCATTAAGAACACAACCAATCCTCATATATAGTGTTAATGTGTTCAAATTTCGAATGAAAATATCACATTTCAGCTGTCATACATTAATTTGCCCCATGTGGTCAAACAAATAAATTCAAACAAACAAATTCGATACAAATGAGTTCTGTTAAATAGTTTCTATTGTTTAATATATACAGCATATCGACGAACAGAAGCGCTGAATATCTTAAGTGTAAAAATGGAATTATAGATTTTACGTTATCTATATGGGTCGTATACCAGTCATCTCTCCTCAAACAGTCCTTGATAAATAAGTCAATCTATATGATTGGGCCGCGTTAATAGAGCGTATTAACACAGGGAGGTCAGAATTGAAACTACAGTTACGTTGATAAACAAAGCGGACATTAACTTCCCTGAATTTTGTTTTTTTAGAACCTGGTAAATGCTAATCATTGATCGATTTATGGAAGTGAACTCCTTGAATATAATTCCCTTGTAATCGCTGAATAAATCTGATTTGGAATCAGAAAGATGTTCAAGAGCAGTAAATCCAAGTTGATTTCATTAAAGAAATGTATGTTATTAAGGGTCGCTTACCATTTGTATCCCAGGTCCGGAAAGCAGCGTCCGCTATATACCGAGATTGTTGGTTTAAAGATGTTTCGTCTCTCACGTGGTTCTTATATGACCCCAGTTCCCCCGAATCTGTTAAGACGTCCGCGTCAGGATCTGTCCCGCTCCGGCGACCAATTCGGGGATAATCGTGTTCTTTGCTATTTGTGTAAAATAGTGCCGACGTAATGTCCGGCAATACCAGAGAAACTAGAAGGAATGTAAGGGCTACCTGAAGGGACGATTGACCTGCAAGAGAAAACATATTGGTCAAGCAAAATATTAATGTATCAAATCAGAACTTAGATCACGATGTAAGGACTTCTCGGCCGCCCGAAGGTGTTAACCCAGAGTAACAGTTATATCGGGAATGGTTTTGGACAGCTTCAAGTTACTTGTTCCAGCATGACATTAATTGGTTAATCGAATTACCATTGCTCAATCAGATGGACTTGTTGACAGTGTTGTGTAAGTAAACATGCCCTTGTCGGTTTGGAGTCAACTGGTGACCTATAGGAACATGGCCAAATACATGAGAGATTGCCGTCTGTGGCCTGTGCTGGGGTGGAAGATAGAGCAAGGTATACCAGTAATGTGGGTGTAGCAATTAATCAAGTAAGCTATACTATAGGGGGTTGCAGGTGTTTCCTTGTGGTTCTGGTGACAACTTCTTCCAGTGCGCCTCAACACCTCCCCAGAGACTCTACGCTACCTGACCGTTCTGGCACTTCTCATTCTTTCTTTACAATAACCCTTCCACACATTGGTTGACGAAGAAATCAAATTGCACATGTGTTGTGTGAGACAAGTTAAACGATACCTCATCTTTCATGGGTGCTTGTTGACAGCACAACGTAATTCAACCAAAACCCCAATGTCTTCTACAATTTGATAACCTTGGCACGGTCACCTGCCTTGTTAGTGTTTCAAAGTAAACACAATACGTTATTTTAAAAAAGAAATGACCGTTTTGTGTGTGGTACATACCTAATCGAGAAAATAGAAAATGTAAAATGAAAAAGTTAGCATTTTTTTATACTTATTTTGTTCATACCGTATATGTTTCATAAATGTAGAGAAAGAAAAATATATATCACAGGTTGTGAAAAGAAAAACCTGAAATCACTCACACCTACGCACTCTATGGCACACGACCGTCACAAAGAGTATCAGCCAATGAGAGGGCGGTTCTGTCAGAATCAAAATTTAATTTATCATTGTTTGGCGATAGCCTCTCTCTCATTGGCTGATTCTCCGTGTGGGGGTCGTGTGCCGCCAGCTGTCCCTTCGTGGAGATCCGTCGATGACATCCTCCAAATACAAACCAGAAGCAGGAATAACCAAATCACTGTCCTACAGTTATAATTTACAGGTTTATCAGTATAGAAAGTGATGTTTTGGTAGCAAGACTGGAACACAAATTAATAAATTATATGTAGTTGGCATACGTGGCCAGTGGACGTTGCAAAGCCGCTGCCATGAAGAAAATAGATTCAGTCGTTCGTTCGGAAAAAAATTTTCAGTGCGCATGTGTGTGCATATTAAATTGGATTTTAAATGCTTTTAAACGTGGGCTTGTAAAAAATCCACACCTGTACCGTTAACCTTAAAACTTGTATCTATATTGCTATATACTAATATAAACGGTCGGTTAAAGAACACTTTTTCGTTGAACGGGTTACATCAGTTTATAAAGTAAGGCCTGGTGAACACAAACATATTGTCTCTATATTTATATAACGTGTGATATGTATAAGGTATAAGGTATAAACATCTAGACACTGTAAATGTAAGCTAATCATTGGACAGAATGTGCCTTTTTTGTTAAGGGCGTCAGTAATTCATGAGTTATATTGCTGAACAGTTCGTTGTAAAGCTAGCAAGACCTGGAAAGGGAAGTTTGCGCCACCACGAAACAAACTTACTATACAAATGTCCATTTTAAAACAGTGACATAAATAGGATCGCGATTAAATTTTCTGATCTAAAATAATGCTGGAAGTAGCTGTATCTTTCATTTCGTGCAGGTCTGTCCTAAACTGTATACATTCTAACCAAAATTAAGTCAATATTGAAAAACTAAATTTCGTTATTGCTAAAATATTCACATCAGATTGTAAGCCTCTTCATTTTTTTTCTTTGATTAGAAGTAAAATATATGAAAAAATCGACAATTTTTTTTTCAATTACAATAATATTACGAAATAACTTCTAGACTGTCTCTTCATTTTTTTTTCTTTGATTAGAAGTAAAACATATGAAAAAATCGGCAATATCAGTCTAGAAGTTATTTCGTTATATTATTGGAATTGAAAATCTTGAGAAAACTCTTACCTTTAAGTCGCTGACACACTGATCCTAATACGTTATTCATCCTATCTTCTAAAACAATCAACCTCAACAATCTACCATGAGGAATAGAAAAACAGAAAAAGCAACTAGCCCTGATAGCGGATTATGTTGAATATCTTTGGAGAAGAGAATAAAGCGGCCTTATATCGCGAAGCCACGCCTAAGCTCGAGAAACCGCCTACGGGAACTTGTCGAACGCCCTGACGTCACATCTGTTTTCATGGACCCAGCATGTCAAGATATATCACACCAAACTCCACCCGAAACATCAAATACACCATGATTTATCTCCAGTCCCTTTTAACCCAACCAATCAGGATGTCACCAAATATTTTAATTTCTAGTTTCATCTGAGAGTTGTGTTTGACTGTTTTATAGAGACAGCACCTGATGCACAGCAAGTCTCTTGTGACTGATGTTTGCTTGGATACGGTGAGAGTCGAACCAAGGCCAATCTCTATTATACTCTAATACAGTTATTTGTTGGGGGGATTGGGCAGGGAATAAAATGGTTGATTTATCACTGCACGACTTGAAATAATAGTCACGATTCCAAGAGAAGACGTTTTAATGGTCGACATGGGAAAATGCCTGTTGAAGGAGTGTCGTGATCTGCCAATCAGCCCGCACTGATTTCATGTGGCGATTCTGTGTAATTACAAAACAAAAACAGTCCTTGTGGCTTTCTCTTTTCTCAAACTAAATTACATTTCTAGACATTATTACCTGAAAAAAGTATAGGATCTGCGATAAAACCTACAGTTTTATGATTTAAACGAAACAAGGGACAAATTGAGAGGCATTTTTTAAAACACCAAACCAACGGTGATGGGTGACCGTAAAAGCAAACGCCGTACCTTTATTATGCGTTTCCTTTACGGACAGAACTAATTTCATTCACAATATACAGAAAACCCTTTTTTCTTGGATTGTGCAGACAGTGATCCGTTGCCTGTGGGAGTATGGCGTCCCGAGAAAACAGCCAAAAGACGGCTCATGGAGGCGAGGTGTGGGCATTTTGTAACCTGAATCTTATCGAGTTCCTTTTCTTTAGATTTGTATGCAGTCATTTAAAAACCATCCCGAAAGTATATGTTAATAACCAAAATCATCGGCAGTAACGAACAATAAATTCGATTCTCGCCCAGGTTTTCAGGACTTAAGGTTTTTCTGATTGTCGGCAAGTAACAATTATTAAATTATATGTAATATCAGAAGTCCATTAGCCAGAAGTGTGCAACGCCCATTGTACCAGTTCAACGGCATTGTTGTTTTTGGCCCGCTATTAACGTTTCATGTGACGTACGCTGCGCAGGAGATATTATATATTCATTCCGCGCAGTTTGATTTTCAGAATCAAATGGTGATTATGGGTAATAAACTAATAGCCAAAAAGAGGCTAAAGGCGTTATTAAAACCATCACGTTGCAAGCGATTCACATGCTTCTCATTTAATGTCTAATTTTTATATGTAATAATGCATTAACAAAGTGGGAGAAAAGAAATCATTTATCAACTAGAAAGGGTATAAATGGTTAAACAGGGTTTCCCATGATTCATCAGGCAAGTTGCCATTTTCAAATTTCGTACAATGTACACTAGAGGGCGCTTCCATTACAAGCCGACAAGAAATTGGCTTTAATGCCGTTGGAATGGAATAAATGGGGGCGTTGCATACTTCTAGTTAATATACTTCTGGTAATATATATATCGACTTCACATTATTTTTTTTACATTGATGATATATTTTTAGCGAGATAACTTGAAAAAGAAAATAAATGGAATGTTGTGATTGATTGATCCTATATTGTCTCACCACAAGGTAAAGGCCTATATTTCTCTGGTTAATTTGTGTAATTGTGTATTCCATAGGGTTAAAGGATATATGAGACCACCAGTATGTTGAAAACACGAAGGTGTCAAAGATAGACAGTGGAACAAACTTTACTTGATCAGTTTCTTGATATTGTTGATATTTCACTTTCAAAATCATTTTAAAATAGTCAAGACAAGATACAAGACAGTGACGATGGGTGCCTTGACTAAAATGCGTTTACTCGATTTATAACCATTAACCATCGATTGCCGATCGAACTGGGTAGATAACGTGCCTTTAACGAACAGGTGTGTGCGTCGTGCAACAATGAACAAATTGGCCACATATTCCATATTTTGTTTGTGTGTAATAAAACATCATTTTTGCGTCATAAATACCTTCATTGATATCGCTACACTCTAAGAAACAAAGGTTCTGAATAGAACCATTAAATGTTCTTCGGAGTGGATCATATAGCGAAACTGTAAAGGTTCTTCAAAGAACCCACTCAAAATAGTTTTTCGAAGAACCTTACAAATAGGGTTCTTTGAAGAACTTTTAAGAGTTCTTTTTAATGCCACAAAGAACCATCCTCCATTGGTTGAAACCCCTTGATACAATTATTTCTGATTTATTTGTTGCAATTCATGTCCCTGAGGGAGTTAAGCTTAACTGATCTAAAGATCGGTGAACTTGGGTAAAAAAATTTGCATTGTATTATTAGCGCAAACCGGATCAACGATCAAGTCATCTCGTCACCGATTCATCTATCAATCCATCATAAATCCATCTATCATATAACCATCAAATTGTTAACGATACGTTTCTTTGAAACTTATATCGAGGGTACTACAATGAAACAAACAAATCTACTCGACTGGATGGTTTAATAAATTAAAACTTGGTCGAAAAAACTTTAACTCCTCTCCCAATTCGACAAGCACAAAATGAAGGACGGAGACGCAGGACTGAAAATCACCACGTGACAAGCAGACTCGTTTTAGATTCACACGAAGAACCCTTTCTCCCTACAAAGAACCTTCGGGTCGGTGATTGTGGCCGAAGAACCATTAAGCATTCGAAGAACCTTCTGGACATATGAAGAACCATCTCAGAACCATATTTTCTAAGACGGTACATTCGTCATAGCACCCCAAAGCCAGGGGATTATGTCAATCAGAAAGTTTGCAATTAAGTAAAAATCGTAGCACTCTCCATTCAAGAACCACTGGAGGCTGCCCAAGTCACAATTTATCTGGCTTGACAGTCGAATGGTAATTTTTTGTGCTAACATATTTCCACTTTAAAAAATTTTTTTTTTATATTTTATATTTAAAACAGCAGATGTAAATAATATCTCATAATGTCACTTTTGTGTAACATATCGTTGTTATGGTCTCCTATGTGAATGAGTAAATATTTTCTTATAACTTTACTTTGATACATGAACATGTACGCCTAATTCCAAACATAAGATAGAGTTCTATTCGACGTTTAACGCAAATAAAATGTCAAAATGCTATCAAACATATATAATGGTGTTCCAATACAATGGCTAAATCTTATTAAGTTAAAGAGAACTTCAGGGCGAAGACCACCGATTTTCAACCAGAACGTATTATTCAAAATGTGTATATTTGTAAAACTCTACGTGAATACAACAGCAGTCAGGCACACGGGGGACATGAACCAATAGCGTCATAGTCTGTTTTTACATTAACTGATTAACGGCTATGTTTTCACCGTTTTAAATGCGACACGTCATATTGTCTTTAAACATATACGTTGAGAATAATACGTTTTGGTCTAAAATCGGTGGTCTTCTCCTATGTTAAAGTTATTTTCGTCATTTTATGTATAAACCATTTGAATACCTCACTGATGCTTATACATTTTGAAATAAATGAATTTGATTTTGTTCATATGAAACATGTATTGGCCCGTGTGATGAGAAATGTTTGCGGCCATTGCGCGGAATCAGCAGTCCTGTCGCTGTATATCTGGTAAAATAGTTTACGTGCAATAAGAATGTACGATTCTTTAGAAAATGATAAAGTGTATGACATGTAAGTTAAAGGGTGCACAAGCCTAATGGTTGTTCCCCAAACCGAACAGAACCCGTAGGGCTATGCTTTGTATATGAAATTGAGGTCTGGTAACATATTATATGAACATAATCAAATTTAATTCGGTTCTCATCGTACGTTAACAAAGTCTATATTTAATACAAATGGACAAGTAACAATTACTACTGAACACTGAAATTAAATTAATCTCCTTATTAGGAATATGTCACAATTGTTGTACAATTTAAACCAAAAACAGAAAGACACGAATAATAAATAATACAGGCATAGGTACTAATAATAAAGATAAGAGTTATTATGTCATATATATGCTCAATTTATATATAAACCTTTTTGTTTTAGCGAGGCTGAAACTAAAGGGTCTGGATAATATAAACAGCCGATGATGCATGGGAGTATTATGTCATCGCTCGTAGACTGAAAGGTTGGTACTTTTTGTTGTAAGACCAGATCCAAATTATTACACTTTGGGTCGCCTTCCCCACCTCCTTCTAGCCGAATGAACTGTAAATGAATATTTGTATTTTAACAGCATGAAACAATTTCTGCTACAGAACAATGCAATCGGCATGATATATTATCAACATAAAAAGAAAATAAACTAAACATTTATATCGGCATGATAATACCTCTGTATGCTGATGATACAGTCACCCTTGCCGAAAAACCCATTGGTGACAATTTGTAAACGAAAGCAGAGCGTCAAAATGCCAGTTATATTGTAACCATACGAAAATAATGCTAGTCGATGCATATCGTTATCTTGGTATACACATAAAGGTATACAGGCTCATTTGCAGACGCCAAAAAACACTACTTGATTGATCGACAAAAGCGCTGTTTGTTGTGAATAGAAAATCAAACAAATTATCTCTGCCAATAAATTGTGAAATTATGAGGCTCCGAGTCACTTTTATCAGGGGAATGTTTTTAGCTCAAATTCTGCAAACGATCCCTTGGAATCAAATCCAGCATCTAATTCTATAACTGATTCCATAGGCTGTTTTTGTGCTGGATTAAAGCCCAAGTGGTCGTTTGTAGAGTTTGATGTGAAAACATTCCGCTGATAAAAATGACTCGAATCCCCATATCTCACAAGTTTCCTTTTGGCTGCGAGTTCATCCAAATTATCATGACTTTATGTACCAGTTTATGTTTGGTTAGATGGTTAGATTGTATCAGGGATCTTGTTAAACGCAGCCTTTCAATACGTTTGGGAAAACCAGAATGTTAGTGATCTGTCTTAATTTGGAATTGTTTTTGAAAACTTTACAACTGAATGCACGACAATTGCTCCGGCGATATTTGCTCCGGCGACAATTGCTCCAGTGACAATTGCTCCGCGACAATTGCTCCGACGACAATTGTTCCGGCGACAACCAGACCTTTGCTCCGGAGATTATTACTCCTTCTGTACAGGATATAATTCCTGGCAACAATTTTCGTCGGAGCAGCTATCGCCGGAGCAATTGTCGTCGGAGCAATTGTCGCCGGAGCAATTGTCGGGCAAAGTCACAACTTGCCAGAGACGGACCGATAAATACGGTAATGAACGTCATCGTATCACATCCGATAAAAGAGTAACTGGTAACTTTTACCATTTTCTTGTGGAACCCCCATTTCTGCATTCACTTCGCAAAAGGTATTACCCAGATATATTCTTGGTAAACACACCCCCTTTGCAACATTATCGTGTCCTCATGATAAGCCAAAAAAAACAACAATTATGATCTACTTAATGTTTGGAATTGGTAAACGTTACCGTTGCAAAAACAAATGTGAACCTAAACAAAAAAGTTTGTTTAACAACATGATTACATCTTATGACAAGACTGATTTTGACCAATTAAATGGGTTAGAATGTGTCCCTGCATTTGCTGGTTTTGGGTAGTGTCCTGGTTCATGAGACAAAGAAGAATCCGCCTCAGAAACATCTGAATTCAACACGGTATCACTCATAGTGTCGTTAACTTGATCTGGTGGAATATCCATTGTTGACTCTTCATTCATGTCCTGAATAACTTGAGGTTGAAGTATTATCGTCCGCGGGTAATCTATATGTTGATCGCAAGTAGGAGATGACGTCGAACTGTCAACATTAGGATTATTACTGTGTGGGCGGCTTGGTCTCACAGGACTAACATCTCGATCCCTTTCAATTGGAGTGAGTTCAGCTCGATCTACACGTCTAACCGGACCAGTGCCGTCGTCTAATTCAATGGAGTAAACGCAATCTTGAAATTCAAGAACTTTGTAGACTTCAGGTTTAAACTTGTCAGCGATTTTGCATCGCCCTCGGGGATGTGACCGTATATACACTTGAGTGCCGACTTTAAGTGGTAACTCTTTGACCTTAGTATTGTGTCTAAGTTTGCGGGCTTCCGACTTAGTTTGTAGTTGTTGTTGGACTTGCTGCCTGGCGTGACACAGTCAAGCCTGATGTTGTGAAACCCAGTCATCTTGAGAATCTTGTACTTCATCTTCATCATAATAAACATCAACTGTTCCCAAAAGTCGATCAACTGGTAAAATTGCTTCCCTACCGAAGATAATATAAGGCGGAGAGTATCCGGTACTACTGTGTGGCGTAGCATTGTAACTGAAACTGAGTTCGGATAGATATTCCGGCCACTTCCGTTTCTTGTCCAGAGGAAGAGTACAAAGTAGATTATGGAGGGTTCTGTTGAATCTCTCTGTTTGACCGTTGCCCTCAGGGTGGTATGGGCTAGTCCTACTCTTTCTAATTATATACAGCTTGCAAAGTTCTGCTATCAGGGACGATTCAAAGCTTTTGCCTTGGTCGCTGTGAATATGACTCGAACACCATACTTGGCGAACCACTCTCTGACCAGTGCTTTAGCTACAGTAGGTGCACGCTGATCCCTTGTTCCAACAGCCACTGTGAATTTGCTGAACCAGTCAGTACGTTTTCCATTCCATTCGATGCCTTATCCATGAGAGTAAAGTCTATGGAAATAACCTCCTATGGTTTAGATGCTCCCAAACTAATTGTGACTTTGCAGTATGGTAAGGACCCTTGGAGCGAACACATTTCTCACAGCTCTGAAGATATTCTGATGTGTGCTTT
>JAUELC010178673.1:0-10985 GCA_031471745.1 Cryptochiton stelleri | reverse complement strand
TAAGTAGCTTAACGTTAAGTTCACCCCCAGCTTTGCAGGTTTACTGAAAGTTTAACAATAACAAAAGAATTGAAAATTCGACCAGAATACTTATGCGAGAATGTGTTAATCAGCATTATCTGGGTCACGCATTGTTATACAGACATAACTTCATGTGAATGGTTATCGGTCCCGCCCCTTGGCGATTTAAAATAGTGAGTCGTTACAAACTCTGTCTCACTGCGCCGTAAATCAAAGGCTTTGAAGATTGAAATGAGTAAGAATGACAAGCCCGTCCTCTTTACGTTGAATTCGTATTATTTCAGGATTTATCTCGTTTCATGTTAGCTATGTAGCTATTGTATAATTTTTTTTTTTTTTTTTCATTATGTTTTAATGTATGGATACATTTTAATACTTAGTTAAATCATGGCAGTCAGAATTTGTTGATGAAAATAATGAAGGTTACATTAAGTTGACACGTCGTCATTTGACGTTATATGAAGGTGTCGTCAGAATGACTTATGATAGGTTGTGTCATCATCCTTCATTTGTAGTCAGTATACATATGGACTATAAAGTCAAATACGAACCCAAAATTATGGTTTTTCAACAAATTCTGATTGACTCGAATTTCACAAGTTTTGACTTGTTAATAGTTACGTTGAAATAAAGAATATAAACCCCAAATCTGGGGGTGAAATTAAAGGAAAGCTTGTAACTTTTACTTCTCGTGATTCTGTAAAAGCGCAAAATACCTAATGTTTGGGTCCGTATGTGACTTTAAGTTGACATAGGTGTCATTTGACGTTAGACGGAGTTGTCTTCAGAATTGCTTGTGTTAGGTTGTGTCGTCCTTTATTAACATTGTAGTATGTATAACGATGAACTTTAAATATTAAAATATTAAATATACTTTATCTTGATTGTTACAGCGCGGACCTTTGAAGCTATATTATTCTGTCTATGAGAATGGAGTAAAACGCCTCCGCTTACAGTGTACTGAGAAGGAATTATCTGACGGGAGCAAACCAACCCAACAGAGCCTAGAGGCAGGTCCAAGTGTGGTTGAAGGCGATGCTTCAAAAACCGCTAAAGTCGATTCGACGGTGGGAACACCAACTGACGAAAAAGTAGAATCTATTACAAAAACGTCAGAGAAAGAAAAACAGAAAGATCGAAATTTGGCTAAAAAATCAGAGCACACGACAGTGAACGGAAAAGAAAAGACTCTCAGTGTTAAAGCTTCTGAAAATAAGCGGCCCTCAAACGGAGTTGCGGTTGCGAACAGCCAAGAAGAGCCTGGCAAAAACAACAAGAGCGCATCTGAGATAGCCGGAATGAAACAAGAGCTGACGGCTGACAAGGATACATGCCCCAAGGGGAAAGATCGCGTTGCGCTGCCAGCTAACAACATCCCCGGTGCCATCAAGAAGGGAGCAGGGAACGCCAACGGCAAGAACCAGGAAAAGACACCTAATATTACCAATGGTCAAACGTCTAAAGATAAATCGGATTTTGTTGGAAACGGTTCAAATTTGAAAACAAACGGCGTTGATAATGTTTGCAGAAATAACTGCATTAAGACACTTAATGGGAAAATCACGCCTGTAACAAATGGCAATACAAATGGAATCAGTAACAAACTTGATACGGTTGTCATTTCAGATAAGCCATTAAGCGGATTCATTTTTAGCAAACCGGCAAATGTTAAAGACAAAACGCAAGCCAAATCTATTGCATCACAGCGAAAACTGAAACAGCCAAAGCGCAGTCTGGACGATACGGTTGCTAAGTGCAAAGCACGTGAACTCGCTCTCCAGGCAACCACCAACCAACAAACAATCAGTAATGGCGGCCCAGGATGAGTCAATGCCCAGATCGCTTCTCGGTTCCACATATTTCAAAACTGTGTTGATTCTGAGCTCCTCCTACGCACCAATTAATTTTAAAACTGCGTTGATTGGTTGGTGCTCAGGAGCTGAAGAAGAGTGTTGCGCTATTGTTAAGAATTTAGTTGAAAGAATATTTAACTTTTCAGTCATGTGGTCTTAATTTAAGCTGTGTAGTTTGTTTGATCTTTTCTGGAAAACAGGCGCATATGAAATGAGTATGAAATTAATTTATGATAGGTATTTACAAGGTGGTGTTCTTGTTCGTTTGATTGGTTAATATCGATAAAATTTGCTAATTAATAATATTAGTAATTAAAGACCGCTCATTTCGACTTGGTGGACAATGCCCATTGAAAGATCGTATACATTGTTAAATAGTCGAGCGATGTTTTTGAGATTACATATAAAATGCGGAGAAGGTTGATGCACTTTTTATGGTAGAAAATCATGTTCTTTCAAAATATTTGTCGATTAACATCATTGGAAAAATTCAATTCATATTAGCAAATTGTTTATATTTTGCCAATATATATGTATATAACAAGTTGTGTGAATGTCCCATTATACGGTTATTATCTCCCACCTTGGGGAGGAGGAATAGGATATCTACCCACCGTCCGTCTGTCTGTCCGATTTTATACCGGTGTTTTGTTTTTTAAGAAGTGCACAGGGTAAACTTACTTATTTAAAAATTCAATTTTTAAGAACATTATCATGTTTTCAACTTCAATATTTCTTGGCCTAAACTTAAGCTAATATGGCATGTTTCGGTGCTTCTCGTATACTATTTGACTAATTGATTCGCTTTTCCGTATGTCCTATAGGATAGTTAAGGAGGTTTTTTATCATGTACTGTTATTTGCAAAGGGTCCCTCGGGCTAAGGGACCCCTCGGGCTAAGGGACCCGCTGGCTAGGGCAGCATGTTCCCAGCGTAGTCATGCCGTCTTTACTTAGCACTGGAGGAACATTATCTTTCCAAAAAAACATAATACTTCACATTTTATGTTTGTGTTAGTGTGGCTATTCACTGTTGAAGAACACCGCCGTCATATAAGTGAAATACCCTTCAGCGCGGCGTTGAACACTAATCAATCCAAACTAATAAAATGGATATTTTGCGAGGACATCAATTGGATGCTTGTTATATGTAAATTAACATGAACAAATTACCTTTTTTTTTAATTGGTTACATCCTAAATTACATGAAAAAGTAGCATCTTTCCTAATTGCTTGCAATATTGGTCACCGTATTTATTTCTGTTATGCCTTTTCGCTCACGATTTGTTTGTTTACCACCGAGACCGATGTCCTTGTTTACATGCGATCATTCTTCATTTTTGTTCGGTTTTAATGCACATGATTTAATAAGTATAATAATTCTTTCTTTCACACTTTGAGTCCATATGAAATTGAAATGCATGCAAATTTATTTCTGACATGAATTTTCTCTCATACTGTTAATAAACTACGACATAACTTCCAATGTGACATTTGACTTCAAAGTCAGCATTTTCATTGAAAGTGCTGGTTTGTAATTCACGTTAAAAATAATTCCTTTGAAATACGAAGCAAGCTTTCATTTTCTGTTGTTTTGTATTGATAATTTCTCGAACACAAATGCTAAATCCATTCCGTAGTCGAGACAAAGCGTGTAAGTCCGTGGTTGTTCTTATATACAATGAGTCCATGCGCAAATGGTTAACATTCTGTAAGTTCGTGCTTGTTCTGATAGAGAACGAGTCTATGTGCGAATGGTTAACATTCTGGAAAACGATTTCCTAGAAAGAAAAAAACATTTGATGGAGTCAACTGTCTAAAATAACGATTAAATATGCTTTATTTTCATTGCCTTTATTGAGAATCATATTACGCCCACTTATTTTAGCCACCACCCACATTGCATGCTTCTTTTATGACATTTGTTTTACGGCTTCTGCTTTGATGTCTACGTTTTTTTGATTGACTGCATTTCGACGCAATTGTGTTTGTGTTTGTCGCGTATGGATAGAACCAGTGCTGTTTTGGTTGCCATTAAATGATGACGACCAGTTTTGAAATGTCCATCGTGAAATAAAGAAAATGTTTTCATCATAAATACTAATGTCTTTTAATGTTTATGTATCTTTATTTGTTTGCTCGATTGTGGTTTTACGTCTTACTTAAGGTTTCACTCATCTGATGGCGTGACAGCCAAATGGGTGAAGGCAACCACCCTCGACGTCACTGGCAACAAACGATGACAGGACGCAAAATAGGGTGCAATAAGACAACGTGTGCAAATTTACAGTGCTAGACGCTGAAAGAGATCGGTTACGAGTTGCCCCTCATCTATGAAAGCACAGGAAGCTTCCACCAAACGCACGCTCTTTATGTATGTCCTCCATGTATTCATTTGGGTGATTTGTTTGACTAGTGATCAGCAGAATCGGGGTCATTTCACTCTGCCACGAAACAATCCCAACGTGTGTCTTGCTGTCTTTTATGTGTCAGTAGGCATATGGTATGACTGGGTGGTATGTCGTGTCCGGTGTAAGTATAATATGACTGAGTGGGGTGTCATGTCTTTGTCAGTATAATTTGATTCCACCCAGTCGTATCATACTGACACTAGAAATGACACCACACCCACTTGCATCATGCTGACACTTAACAGGACACCCCGCCCGTTCATACCATATTGACACCACACACACCACCCAGCCACATTATACTTACACCAGACATGACACCCAACCCAGTCATATGATATTAACACCAGACAAGAACCCATCCAGAAATATCATACTGATACTTATGCATATGGTATGACCGGGCGAGGTTTCATGTCCACTGTCAATATAATATGACTGGCTCGGGTGTCGCGTTTGGTGTCAGTATTATCTGACTGGATGGTGTGTCATGTCTTATGTCAGTACGATATGACTGGGTGGTGTGTCATGTCTGATGTCAGTACGATATGACTGGGTGGTGTGTCATGTCTTATGTCAGTACGATATGACTTGGTGGTGTGTCATGTCTTATGGCAGTACGATATGACTGGGTGGTGTGTCATGTCTGATGTCAGTACGATATGACTGGATGGTGTGTCATGTCTGATGTCAGTACGATATGACTGGATATACTGTAATTGGGTAGGGGGTCGTGTATGTTGTCTTATTATAGATACTTCGCCCCTGGCAGCAATTTGGCGCCATGCATCGCTGTGTCACATGGATAGAAACAAATCTGATACGGAGAAATTTGAAAGTTGATATTTTGGCCTATCGCCCGTGTAAGGCGAAACTAAACGCTGTTTACTAAACAAAGCCGACAGGGTTGTTTACATAGACACATCGCTTCGATTTTGTCCGTGTGTTCTTTGGAGTACTGAGGCTCCCGAGGGAGGTGAGAGACGTGCATGATCTTGAATATCCAAGAGGCACCATTTAAGCATGTAAAACATCTACATTTATTTTACTTCTACAGAGAGTTGTTTCTCACCATGTAGTTCACTTGGATTGTAAAAGTACGCTAGCGTGCAGGGGCTAAAAAGGGAGATAATCAATTCACAACGTAGCCCTTCCACGCTTCCGCATGCATAAAATTGTACTTATAACAAATTCATCAAAAGTTGAATAATACAGTTGCCGTTATTCGGTAATTTGCGTGGTTGCGACAATTTAATTGATAAACAAAATGGCCAATAAGTAATTTTTCCATATTATTGGAATTTTAGTCGTGCCGCAGTTCGTATACTCCAACATATATATGATGAGCCGGAACAGAAGTTGACTTACCAATCGACTTAAACCAGAAACAACAACGCCAAACAGTGAACACATCGCCCTCTGGTATTTGTCAGCATTTTCCGAGCGCGTACAGTCATGCTATCTTTACTTAGCCCTGGAGGAACATTATGTTCCCAACAGACTAAAACACTTCATATTTTATGGTTTGTGTTAGTGTGGCTATTTACGCTCTAAGAAAATATTGTTCTGAAATGGTTCTTCAGATGTTGAGAATGTCCTTCGAAGAACCTTTATGATGGCCACGTGGTGATTGGCAGTCCCGCGTCTCCGTCCTTCATTTTCTGATTGTTGAATTGGAAGAGGAGGATTTTCTACAAAGTTTTAATTTATTCAACAATCCGTCGAGTACATTTGTCTGTCTAAGTGTAGTACATTCGATTCAAAGAAACGTATAGTTAACTGATTGATGGTTTTAAAATAGACGGATTGATGATTGGTTGATAGATGGATCGGTGACGTTAGGACTCGATCGTTGAGTCCGTTTGCGTTAATAATACAATCCAAAATTTGTTACCATACTTCGCCGATCTTTTCATCAGTTTAGCTTTAGGCTACACAGTCATGTAGGGACATAAATTGCCATAACTACAGCAGAACAAAAATTATCAAGTGGTTTCAACCAGTGGAGGGTGGTTCTGTGTGGCATTAAAAAGAACTCGTAAGAGTCCTTCAAAGAACCATATTTATAAGGTTCTTTGAAGAACTATTTTAAGAGGGTTCTTGGAAGAACCTTTAAGGTTCACTACATGATCCACTCCGAAGAACCTTTAATGGTTCTATTCAGAACGTTTTTTTCTGAGAGCGTTCGGTTGGAGTACTCGCCGTCATATAAGTGAAATACCCAATTAATCAATCAATCAATCAACCAGCCTAGATTCGGGCACAAATGAGAAAAAAATTCTCCAAACGAAATTTCTTCGCTTCTGTGCCATTATGAAAAATTCGAGCAAAATCAAATTTTGAAACATTTTCGGTCAATTCACTTCGCTTGTCTCTGCAAACTGAATAAGGTCCGTACGCTTGTCGGTTTTTATAAACACCTTTTGATTGCCACGATTTAACACAAAGTATTCAAGTTTGTGCATAAAAGATCGGAGACCGGAGATATCCTGTTATAATTCGAATTCAACGTAAATAGGGCGGGTAGAGCCGTGTCACTAAACTTGTTATATAATATTAATTTCTTTGGCCATCTGGCCCGCGTGAATACAGAGCATATACACTTCATCATAGAGTTGAGTAGACAAGTATAAATCAATTCATATAATAGATATATTACAGTGTGTGTACATAGTATAGATAGTCCCTTAACATAAAGGCGTTCTGTACAAATATTGCTAACATACGACGAAGTGATAATTGTTTAGAGGACATTCATATTGACAAATTTGCACGGTTCGGATTGGTACAGAATGTCGTGGTAAATGTTCTTAAGTTTCTGAGTTCAACATAAGAGGGCAAACAAGAACTAAGTGAAAATCATCTTATAATGTTTAACATTTCATATAGTTGATACTATTAATGATGGTAGACCCATTAGCCTCCTTAACGAAATCTATAAAGTCATTGTAGCTCTTTATAAAAATTTTAAAAAAAGAACATTAAAAAATAAAATATTGCCTTATTTTGAAAAAGAAAAATCCAGATATCGGACCAGCTCTCTCACTAGTAATTGGCCTACTCAGTTAGTGAACAGTATGTACAGGCGTACGACGAGACTTGGTGTCAGAGAAAGGGGGTGGAGGGGCAATTGTCTCCGCCATATTCGGGCAAACAGGAGGAAAGCGCATTTCAATACATATATGCCATGTGGGAAAAAAAAGGGCAAAAATTAATTTTTTCGAAACATTTTGGAAGCAATTCACCTCTCATGCCAAATACTACTCCTAAATATCTGGTCTTCTGGCAAAACAACTACAGTACTCTACAATTATTTCGACATATATAATTATCCAACAATGTTATTTCTGAAGGCTCGAAGTTCTCCCGGAACCTTTTCTGAAAAGCATTTAAAGTTAAAAGAAAAAACCTTTAAAAAAAAGTTAGTCTCAAAGCGATTAACTTTATCAACTTGTTTTAAAAAATAATGTCCTAATTTTGAAAAATAATTGTATGACCTTGTGAGAGCCCGATTGGTTCTTCAAAAACAAGGCGGACTTTTCATGTCACATCGTTTAATTGTGTCTCCATAACATTAACTATAATGCAATAAATAATCACTAAAATCCTTCTTTATAATTCGTTGTCAGTGTAATATAAATGATATAATATTTCTCTGGCAATTCTTATGGATATTTAAAGAATATTGGTTAATTTTATAGAGGTACTACCTGTATATATGGCATGATAAGTCCACCGTACTTTTTTAAGTACCAATTAGCCTCTAGCAAGATAATGGACGCTTTACACACACTCCGGACAACATTTTTTGGTAACTGCTGTGTACAGTTTCGTTACTCAGACTCACTTTATTTTTGTGTTTTGTTCTCCTTTAACAAGTAAATAAAACACAACATATTTAAATAATAACAATTAGACATGTAAGAGAGAAACAAAGAAGAAAACAAACTGTATTTCAAATTGAAACAACAAAGACAATCTGTGTGTAATATCTAGAACTCAGAGGCTCATTCCATTGGGTTGTTGATTCTGCTGGCCAAACGTCTCGGGTTCGGTCCCCGGTTGAGGCATGCAATTTTGTCTTTCTCTGCATTTATTAAATATATAAAGTTGGCCTTGAAAATCATGAGCAGACGGCTGTCAATTAAACAATATGACATTTACTACCTACTTTTCTCGGCCGGTTTAAAAAAACATTTTTTAATAATCATTATGCCGTATATTCAGCTAGATGAACTCTTTTAAAAGCTTTTATATGACTTGGTCATTCTTTTAAAGACTTTACCGAAATCCCTATAATTCTTTCAAGTTTTTTTTTGCAGATTAATCTTTTTTAGTTTCTCTAACAAAGAGGAAGAAAATTTAAAAATGAAGTAGTTGTTGCCATGAGTGTGTTGAAATTTGTCATTGTTTTGGAGTGACATAAACAATACAATTGTTTGGTGGACTTTTCATGCCCTAACTGTGGTACATTTGGTACCGATCCAGAAAATTCACAATAATTCACCTAATATCTATGAAAATCGCAACAAAAGCTGGTATGTCACATAATACACTAACAAACAAAATTAAATAAGAAAACACGAATATATGGATTCCAGCTTCTTGTTTACTTTTCGACGCAACATTTCTATTCTGACTTGTTTTCAAGCCTATGAACAGTTCAAAAAAATTAAGATATATATAGGCATAAATTAAACAATTACTTAATTCAGTAATTATAGTATAAACAAATACTGAATGGATTCAAAACTAAAAATGTGCATACAGATGCAGAGCTATTAAGCAAGCCATTCCAGAACGCTAAGAAAATATGAAGAACAATATATATAATTGTTGGATATATTAAAGGTAGGGGTGGGGGGCTGTCGAAACGTCGTGTGTAGTATTAAAGAAGTTTGATATCCATAAACCAGTGTTCCAGTTATGATAAAAAACATAAACTAAAAAAGAGTGTACATTATGCGAATATGAATTATGCAAATATGACGTTTAAGAAGAATAGTACAGATTATATATAAGTTGCGAAATTTTAACAATAGTTGAGACAAAATTAACAAAAGCAGTGTCAGCAGGATTGTTAATTAGTTCATCATAGACTGTAGGTATGAAGAATTAACCCCAGGTCTCTGTTAAGTTTTGGATTAAGTCGGCGGATTTGGATAGCCTCCATTAATTTTCTGGTAGTGGTGTTTGGTATATTTGAATTAATGGCTTTCCCAGCGTCCCAATGTATGGAGTGTTGTGGATTGACATCTAGGTGGTCGGATAGAGCAGATTTAGAGTCTCTGAAATTTGCTGATGTTCTATGTTCTATAATTCTCTTGCTGAGAGGGCGACAAGTTTCCCCGATGTATTGCTGTGTGCGCGGACAAGTAATCAGATAAACACAATCTTTAGGAGGTGGTTTTTCAGTGAGTGAGTATTTTCCAGGGGCTTGGATTTGATCCTTGAGGGTTCTGCTGCCGGTGAACACACACTCGATGTTGTTATAGTTGTCAATAGCCTTGTTATCTGATAGCTAACGTTGCCCATAAAATGCAGGGTTATAAGTATGGGTGACTGTACTCTGGTTTGGGGTTGATTATTGGTGGATTTTAGTGTCTTTTAAGAGGGATAATTCTGTGGATAAAGCTAGTGAGGTGCACGATAATTATGTCGGCGGCTCGTTTCGCGAGAGTAGAGATGATACCAGTTTTGACTGAAGTTTATGTATTGGTCAGTATGAGTTGGTTTTCGATACACAGTTGTTTGGAGTTTATTTTGGTCCCTGGTGACCAAACAAAATTACTATGAAGGATTTTCTTGAAGATCTGACGAATAATATTTAATGTTATAGAGACATTAACAATGTGGTATGGCCCATCCACCATAGAATTACATGCTCTATCTGGCTTAAATAAGATAATTATCAATTTCCACGCACTAAGGGCATCATTTTTTAAAATTGCTTTACACAGTCTATCGTTTTCGACAAACTTTATTTTTATTTTTTTAGATTTGGCGCAGAAAAATCGTTTAAAAACCAATTAAATTGAAAAGTGATTAGGCCTGCTAGCCTATAGTAGGCTATAGATAATGGGCCTAATATTTACGTCCGTGAAATAAAAATGTCGTCAATGACCTGTACACCTAGTTATAACCAGCAGAGATGTAAACTCAGATAACAAGTATCAGTATTAGGTGTTAAACATATTACTCTGGATAGATTACTTTCACCGAGGGAAAACAGAGTAAATATTTTAAAGTCTGTTGCCTACTTTGTCCTTAACTCGGGGCGGTTTCGATGGGTTAGTTAGTGTGTGTGCGTGCAACGGTGTGTGGGTGCGTGTGTGTTCCCCCTTCTGCTGTAGAAATACTCTTGTCTTAAAGTAAGATTTGATACGTATAGACGTGGCGTAAATCAGTCCTCAAGTGGACTGGCACACGCCAATAATTATAATAATAATAATTCAAACAAAATAACCACTTATGTCTTCTTCACCCTTTTTATTATGTAATAAAAAATATAATTCGGATAGCTTCAATCATTATACATGTTTGGGGATGCATTAATTCGGATAGCTTCAATCATTATGTTTGGGGATGCATTAATTCGGATAGCTTCAATCATTATGTTTGGGGATGCATTAATTGGGATAGCTTCAATCATTATGTTTGGGGGTGCATTAATTGGGATAGCTTCAATCATTATGTTTGGGG
>JAUELC010178562.1:0-10986 GCA_031471745.1 Cryptochiton stelleri | reverse complement strand
CAATCTCGCTCTTCGAGCTCGATTGATACTGCAGTCGGACCTGAGACAACTCGAGCTGATACATCGTCACGTTTCACACACTGTAGGCCTACATATAATCTCTCTATATATAAATTTTTCTCTCTTCATTTATCACAAATATATATATATATAACCGTATCCCTAACACTAAGGACCAAATTAAATGGTTACATTTTCTGTGATGTTTCTGGAAGAACATGTCGGCCTCTAATCAAGGCCAAATTATAGTATGCCTATCTTACATGATGTCGACCGTAATGACGTTATGCCCAGCTTAATGATGTTATATCGACCCTAATGACGTTATGTCGACTTTAATGACGTTATATCGACATTAATGACGTTATATTGACCGTGACGGCGTTATGCCGATTTTAATGAAGTTATTCAATGACCAACAGTCCAAATTATATATTAATGTACGGTAGTTATACATGCTATAAACACATACCTTAATCAGTTCCTATAGTATTCATTGTTGCTCCACGTGGCTGTATGCTACAGGCATGATAACTAATACCGGCCTATACAGTCTATGCATGCGTTGTTGTTGTAACGACTATGTAGGCTACACAACATCAACACCTGGTCCATACCACTCCACTTTCACTATTGTGTTTGGAGCTGTTCTATGACCTGCTGTCGGTCGGGGTCAAGATGACACGCAATCATAAACACAACAGCTGAACTTAAACGAATTAACGTATAGACAGGTAAGGCGAAAAAACGGATCAAATTAAGCTGTCGGAGTGAATAGAGTTTGAACTGGAAAGGGTTATTCAGCTTAATATCTACTCGGCTATTCACGACAAATGTTACTAGACCCCTATTAACTTTATTTTATAGTAAAGGCATTCCAGCCAGGACACGAGGACAATGGCATCTGCAGCCTCCAAATGGGTCTATTTAACCTTCTTAGCCTCACGGCAATGCTGCCAGCCTAAACGCCAGGTCGACCGTAACAAACACCCTGTTTTTCCAGAACAATACACCAACAGTCCGAAGACAACAACGAAATGGTAGCCCACATATAACCTTTCTTAAGTACCACAGCCTAAACTCCGAGTAAAGAGTAATTCAGTAAGATTTAAATAAAATGGACCAATGCTAACTAACAGACATGGCTGGCCTTTGACCTCTTCATGATTCCAAACAGATATTGTGCGATTTTGACAATGATAGTCCGTATTCAATCTAGCCTATATCATATAGTGGAATGCTGCCTACAGGTAACCTTACAATTTTTAGCTACAATTGCACCAAAGATGATTCCTATAGGCATCTTCATGGACCAAGCGTTAAAATAAATGTTTGTTCCCGACACTTGTTGGAACAGTGGACGATATCCCTAGGTCGCGATTTCGACCCGGTCTACGATTTTTCTGACCGTGATATATTGACAGTGTCGGCATGCAACTATCGATGCTAACGGTCGGCCTAGAGTTTCTAGAATCAACAGATGTTATATAAGATTCTACGCGCTGGAAACATTCACCCTAAGTTCAACAAAATGTCTTACCGTCAAATCCTTATGATCCGTTCAGAAGGCTTATCATAATAAAAAAGAAGCACATTCAGATAATGGTACATATAAATGTTGTCGTTTATTGCTTTCTGTAGAAATCCTGTTCCAATGTGACCACCTATCGTTAAGCGGCTCAATAACCTGTATTGAACAGCTAGATCTTGTTCACGGTCGAGTTCGGCTTTAGTAAGTGATTTCCCGGCAGGAGATCTGTGGGGGATGATTTCAAGGCCAGAGATCTACAGCGGATGATTTCGCTGCTGGGTATCTTATTCGTAAGACTGGATACTATGTCTTTACTATGCTTTGACAAAGAGGTCACGTACATTGATTTATTCTATTGACAGCAGGTGTAAAAGTGTTGGTTTTGTTGTATTGATTGAAAACAGTGAATGGCATGACGGGTGGCATATAAGTCATTGCGCCTCTCCCATAGTACTTGTGGCAAAACTAAATGGTAACAGGTTGTTTGTTTCTTCTCCGCGTGCCAAGGGTCTGTCTTACAATAAGGAATATACACAAATATTTATTGATAAGCCAGTTAAAAGTGTACCATTTAGGGAGACCAGGCCTATTTCCCGAGGCGTATTCTTATTTCGATAGGAAAGTTAAAGGAAGAATGAAGCTTCAACTATAATGGTTAGTTTAAATTTGACGGTCAATACAATAACGTTTTAACAATAAATAATAAGTCAACGAGAGGACATACAATTTTAACGAACTGTCGTCTACTGAGGCGAAGGCCGAATTCTTTTTGTGATTGTTCCGCCCACAGCGTCGCTGATTGGCCAACGTCAAAACGCCCCTCTCACCGGGAATTAGTCTGAAAACTAACGCAACTTTTACCGGGAGTATAGTCATTTACGGCGAATTTTAGGGAATAAGAAAATTTAACGATTTAGTTTTATAAAGTGAAAAATCGGTAGAGGTATAATAAAACAATATAAACAATTTTAGGCTGTAATCGTTTGTATAATTTAGAGATCAACTTACAAAATAAAATTCATTACAATTTGGATGTCCGATACATGTTTACGAAGAGCATAAACCACACGAGCTTCTTCTATCCCAAATGATCATTAAAACAGCATATGGATGTAATTGGGGGGGAGGGGGGAGGGGTCCTCTTAACTTACCGTTGAACTCCTAGCACGCTACCAACTAGGCAATATAAACCAATTAACCTACAACTACAGGATTTGGCTAGACACATGCAACAAAGATTATTTTTATAACAATATCCTTTATAGGTGGATTAAAATGATCACACTTGGAGACCGATCTACGGATTATCATGGATTGTCGCGTCTAGTCTATTGACCACAGGCATATTATCATGGATTACCTTGTCTAGTCTATTGACCACAGGCATATTATCATGGATTGTCGCCTCTAGTCTATTGACCACAGGCATATTATCATGGATTGTCGCGTCTAGTCTATTGACCACAGGCATATTATCATGGATTGCCGCCTCTAATCTATTGACCACAGGCATATTATCATGGATTGTCGCGTCAAGGATTATTGACCACAGGCATATTATCATGGATTGTCGCGTCTAGTCTATGGACCACAGGCATATTATCATGGATTGCCGCCTCTAATCTATTGACCACAGGCATATTATCATGGATTGCCCCGTCTAGTCTATTGACCACAGGCATATTATCATGGATTATCGCGTCTAGTCTATTGACCACAGGCATATTATCATGGATTGCCGCCTCTAATCTATTGACCACAAGCATATTATCATGGATTGTCGCGTCTAGTCTATTGACCACAGGCATATTATCATGGATTGTCGCGTCTAGTCTATGATCACAGGCATATTATCATGGATTGTCGCGTCTAGTCTATTGACCACAGGCATATTATCATGGATTGTCGCGTCTTGTCTATTGACCAGAGGTATATTATCATGGATTGTCGCGTCTAGTCTATTGGCCACAGGCATATTATCATGGATTGCCGCGTCTTGTCTATTGACCACAGGCATGTTATCCTGGATGTCCGCGTCTAATATATTGACCACAGGCATATTATCATGGATTGCTGCGTCTAATCTATTGACCACAGGCATATTATCATGGATTGTCGCGTCAAGGATTATGGGATTCCAATTTTAAGAGCTCTATTCATTATATAAATCTGGCCTGACTGGAGATGTTTGTCTCAAATTTAATATTGACTGATCTTCACAAAATTAAACGACGCTTGTTAAAATTAAACTTAAATGTTAACACGTCGTAGAAAAAAGAAATAATAGGGCACAATAACCACTGCAAAGAAAAGCGAAAACTCGGAGTCTGGTTTCCTAACTCTCTCGGACCGCCGTAAAATCCAAATATTTAGCGCATTTCTAACCATCATTAACAGCGATGATAATTCCTTTCTTGCGTAAATCATTCGTTCTACACTCACCGAAACAACTGAATGTCACTCGAAAAAATCAAATAAATCCGTATCCCGAAATATCTTCAAATAAATGGATAAATGGAACTTTTGCACGATGATCTAAAAAATGAATATACCCAGTGTGTCTAACATTAAAGCTTATCTGATCCGTACTATAAATTTACCAAAGCTCCCATCGTGGTTTATATCGCATGGTGATCGTTTAGAAAGTATTTTTCTTTGACTTCTGTATTGGTTCTTCTTTATTCACCGAATATAGCATTTTGAAGAGAAAAAAAACAACAGTACAGTCGAACCCGCTTAACAGCATCCCCCAAATGCCACGTGTTTTTATGCAATAAACCGATCTAGTCTTTAAAGTGTGTTTTGGGAAATGGGATGAAGGTTATGTCCCTTGCGTGTTACGGTAAGATTTTGCCTTGTTTACCGAACGATCGATGGATAGCGTTCGGTAGTCAAACAATGCAGATGCACAATATATAATTCTTCTTCATGAGCAAAAATTTAAAAGAAATAAAGAATTGTTTTTTGTTTTTGAAAAATATATATAAGATTGTTGACAGGTATACATATAAGTGAATGAAAAAACATTTAATGGCTATGTACAATTAACTACCTACAAATTGTTTTGTCAATATCCTCTTGTTTTCCCGTACGCCTTCTTTTTCTCGACAAGTTACCAGTCTGGTTAAAATTGACTAGAAAATTGTCTTTATTTTTATAAAGCCGCGGGACATGAGACTGTGATATGCTGAACTCTTTAGCAATCAAAATTTGGGATTTACCCGACTGAAATGCCACGATGACTTGAACCTTGCCCGCGAAAGGTAAATCTTTACGTTTCAACATGTTTAGTCCTACATGGCTACGTGGAAACCAAATTTATATAAATATGATGTCCAGCTGCCTCGATGAATGTTTTATAAAGATTGTGATCTAGAAGCTACTCTGTGACTAGAAACCAATAAATTTTCAATCAGTTAGAACTTTGGTCTCAAATTTTCTTCCGATACCCAATATTTTAGGCACAGATAGGGCCCACGGATACATTTGTGTGTATTTTGTGTATATGGTGTGTATTTGTGTTTACGGAGCCGTAAATGTGACATGAAAAATAAAAATGTCGCTGCTCAATAGCTCGTTCGAACGACTTGTTAACTCGTTCGAACCGATGGCGATTTTCGGGTTTCTAAGTCTTATATTAAAGTCGGCCTATCATTACGAGGTGTCTCTTTTGACATTGCGTTGACTCATGCAACTTATGAGATAATCACGCAAATTCACTCTAAAAAAGTTCCACTCCTCACTTGCTACACAGTCAAAAGTTTGTTTCAAGATAAAAAAGAAGAAACAAAATGTATTTGGTCAAATATTTTTAATTAATCTTTTTGGAATCTTAATGTACCTGTACTGGTATATTTAGTCAGTGTCGTAGCCTAGGTCCCGGAAGCTCCGAAATTGAGGGAGTGCGGAAAAGAGATCTGAGCTGTTTTGAGCAATGGACTTTAGATTAAGTATCCTGATAGAGTGGTCTTAATTTGTGCGATTTTTGCAGCTTTTTTTTCACAAAAGATAGAAAATCTTGTTCCCGTCGTCTGTATATGATGGATCATTAACATGCATAGCCATGTATGATATGGCACGTGCACGCGCAGGCGAGGAAATTCGCAAATCATCAAGGAATAGTCTTATTTTAAATTTATTGGCGTGGGAAAAAATAATAGCTTACAATTTAGAAATGTTGTATTTTAAATTCATTGTACTTTCATAGGGACACACACGACAAAACAAAAAATATGTATATCGAATTATTGAAGAAAAGTCACCCTGGTCACCGTTGATATTTGGCTTGGATATGCGTATTTGGATAGCCTCCATAAACACACCAATCAAACAAACAACCCACGGCCAAGGTAGTCTTGAAGTGGTGATGTCAGGGATATTGGCTTTCAAAGATTTCATATTAATCCAGTCAATCGTGAGTTGGGTTGGCTTTTATGGGATCAGTCCAATTGTTTCACTGAAGCTATATGCTCTTTTGTTCTCAATGTTAACGGTCTTGAAGGTTCTCTGATGTAATACCAGCCACTAACGTTAAGCGATAGGCTCCTTATGTTAACATCGTATCTCAATAAAAAGTGTTAAGATATCAACTTTCAGATTCCGCTGGGTGAAATACGTGTTCCTATAACCAAGTTGGGCTTTTATCTCTTCTCTCATGGCAAGTATAGACTGTCTCAAATGGGGATTACCCGGCCGGGTCAAGAATAGATGAGGTGAAAGTTTTGTTTTCACTTTTTTCTAGCTGATTGTTTTTTTTTAATTAACTAAGCATTAACTAATTAACTAATTATATTTTAGTGATGTTTAATATCAAAGCTCATAGATGATTTTGGTGTTGACAATCTGCTTATCAGGGCTGCATGCAGTTAAGGTTTCTTTTAGAGGCATACGGCACTCATACAAATTTGGACGAAGGTGTGTGTGTGGGTGCGTGTGCGGGGGGGGGGGGTAAATATAGCTGTAAAGATTATAGCTTGAAAAGGGAAGTTGCACAAAAAAGGGTTTCTTTTCGGCTGACTAACGGAAAAAAGTTGCCCAGCCAGTTTGATCAAATTTTAGGCATCCTCCGATCCATCCAACTCTTTCATTGATACTTGCTGTTGTGATTGTGATACCAAGTGTTAAATAAGTAACTCCTATTAAAAAACTTGTCCATAATATCAGCACTTCAACAGCAAATCCATGGCAGGCCTGCAAGTGTTGCAATTTTTTTTACATCTTTCATTTGTATGGGATAACTACATATTTATATTTACAATCTACCCCCCCGCCCCCTGCTTTTCGGGATTCGAGGTTTAAGAGCCAACTTAAGAAAACTGCATACATAAGAGGTCAAATCTCGCAAAAGATTCACGGGTAACGTTTAGAATGACTGTAGTTATCCACGTGGTATCTAAAACCGAGGGACCACTCCCGTGAGTACCGGTACATGGGTTGGGTGTATCGATCTCACACCGCCTCCTACCGATTCGGTTGAAGGGTCGAGTCAGCCTGTCGGCCACGCTCGGAAACGTCCCTATGTGGGAAAGCTGCAAGTGACTTGCGGCAGTCGGGGTGATTTCCTCCGGGCTTTGTCCGATTTCTTTCACTATTGGAACTGGCCGTGGAATAAACTCGTAAAAGGGGTAAAACACCAATCAAACAAAGAACTCAAAGCCAGCATGTTCGTTCAACTTGTCGTTTGTGACGTAATTTCCTCGAGAAACAGCCAGTGTTTTATGAAGAATCCGACTAAACATGGCTGGTACAGGTTTTTGATTGGATAGTCTGAAAAAGCTCCTCTGGATTCCATCTTGGATAGACAGTGTCTGGTTTAGCAGCGACTGTAATGGTCAGTAAATACATGTAGATATAAAAAAATACCCGCGGCTATAGGAGCGTAGTGAATATATACAGTGTAAGTGTATACACACAGTGTAAGTGTGTATATATGCAGTGTAATTGTGTATATGTACAGTGTAAGTGTATACACACAGTGTAATTGTGTATATGTACAGTGTAATTAATATAACAAACTGAAGCTATCGAAGACAACATTAATTTTAATCATTTACATATCTTAATATCAAGTCCACCGTATTATCTCTAGGCCGTCTACATAATGAAACATTCAGTAGAGACGCTAGATCTATGCTTCATTACTTAATCATAGTAAGGTCAAACAACAACAAACAAGACACAATAATTAGATAATTGACGGCTTGATGAATTAAAATTCACATAAAATAATCATACGCCGTGTCATTTGGCACTGTCAAGCATTAACGGAAAGTGATCAATTTAGAATTTTGGCCTTGACCTTTTTTAATAAGGCAACAATGACCGCATTGTTAAAAGTTTATGGAAGGCAAGCCTGGCTCAGACAAGAACACATTGTTGAACGTCTTTCATTAATCCATAATAAACGCTATTCGGGAATTTTCTGCGATACTTTGTCTCTTAGGTATCTACGCGTCATCTTGTTTCTCCCAAGCTGGCTCTATAACAATCCCGATAGGAAAGATGGCGCTGAGATACACACGAGGTTAGATTCGGACATCTCTGTCGTAAAACCTAAGCGATGCGAATTGAGCCGGGATTGCCATTAATTATGTAAAGGGCCTAATGAATCTAACCTGCGAAAGGTGAATTCGTCATTTATCCTCGATGAAACCCTGCATGCACCACTCTCTCATTCTATGATTGTCTGTTTGGTTCTTAACGCCGTACTCGGAGATTATTCAGTCACGTGACAAGGGGTATCGTAACTATGTTAGTGAAATATCTGTGATGGAACCATTAAAGTCTCATAACCTCAAGACACTGGACCCGACACCCACTCAATCTCATTAAACTGTGACCAGCAGGCCAGTCTTAACGACGTAATGCTGAGAGCCTGTATACTCCAAGGATCTAGGATTCGAGGGTACGGTCTAAGCTCCGGATTACGTGACATACCAGTGAGGAAACAAACACCCTTTTCTAAGCGTCAAGTGTCTAGAGTCTGGAACACATGGCCTCCGCAGCATACATGCGAGCTTTAATCGAGGACATTTATATTTATGTCGCAGTTGTAACTTTTGGAATATTTTCTGGTAAGTTTCACCATATGAATGTGTGCAGTGTTTATTTAATGTATTTTAACTATGACGTACATGTAAATATAAATACAGCGAAATGAATAAGTACAGAACATATTAATAATCAGACTATGTTTACCTGTAAACGCATTAAAGGTCGGCAAGGGCTTCAATACCGCTTCAAAGTGAGGCTTTCACAGGTGGATTCGCGGAGTTACCTCCTCCTGAATAAGGTGACAGACTCGAATGCCTACATTCGAAGATCGAACAAGCCTTACATAAACATACGAATTTAATAAGTACGTCGGTTTGAAAAGAGTAAAAGCTATAATGTTGAGACCGTATACAGATCTCAATGGAGAATCCGATGAAACATGATATCCACGAAATAAATAACAAAAAAACCCAAAACAAACAAAAAAACAATAAAAGTTTAACATCTTTCAGAGACATTTAGAAGCTGATGAGACATAAAAATCGCGACTTTTATGGATAACTTTTTTTATTTGTTAAGCGACATTTCCATACAGATACTAGTACCATTATCAAGAATAATGATCAATCAAGAAAATAACAAGGAATATATATCAGAAAATACCTGATTACAGACCAATCACTGACGGATCTTGTAATTTAACACATACCTGTAGCTCAAAATGATGTTGAATGTTACTCTGAGGTTGGTGGTCTACCGCCTCAGAACATTAAATGAGGGCAAGTGATTGTGGGTTGGCGGTGAGTTGGTTTTGATGGAGATCGGTTATAAGTTAGATAGACTACAATTGTGAGCATAGGGCCTTTTTTAAAGAAAATTATTTACTTTCAAATATTGGTAGACTCTTTCAACTGTCATGATTTAAACCAATTTTATCTGCAAATACAATATCACAGAGCTATCCATCTGCTGGAGACAAGGTGAGTCCCGACGTGAAACGTTGTTCTTCGCCTTGTCACCCTTGCTCCACATTTTCGACCAAACAGGGAGGAGATAACTCTTATAGCTGACGTTATCGGCAAGACAAAAGTCGACGGTAATCTATGGTGCTATATCCCCCCTGCACAGAGCCCACACAGTGGAAGACGATGTGAAAGACATGGAACTTTTATGTAACGAAGTAGGGCAGAAATTAAGTATGACCGCTTTAACATACATCCAAGAATAAGCATAATTAGAGCCATTGCTCGATAATAATGATGTTTTTCTCCGCTGTTTATAATGATATTCCGGCAAAAGTGCTTCACTGTTTGAAAAGTGTTACATATATTTGATTGGTCTATATTCGTTTTTCGCTATTTTACTTTGATCTTTGTAAGCATGGCAAGGGTGATTACAGACTTTGCTGTGATATCAGCCTTGCCGTGGGAAGATGAGCGTTATCTCCCTCACAAAACTCTTTTCATACATGGCCCAGAAGATATTATTAAAAAAGAAAACCCCAACAATTTTACTCTTATTTGAAGGCTCTCCTGTTACATACAATTACTGGGATGATAAAGTTCAGGATTGGTTCGCGAATTGGATGTTTGACTGCGCAGCTGCCCGAAAGCGTCTGACAAATATAGATGGAGATCTATTAAGTGTGCAAATTCCAATTGTGTCTGTAAAGGTTCATTCACACAGTGCCCGTTGTAGTAATGACAGTTGGGGACGGGCACGGGAACGGGCTTTTACCCGAACAGACGTTCTCGCCAATAGTATCACATCCCACAACATTGTAAAAAACATAATATTGCATTCTTTATATGACTGTAGGAAAATAGTTTCAGTTAAAGTGATGTAAAGCGGAAATAACGTATAACAAAGCGGTCACTTATACTGTTTTCTTGAGATATTTGTTTGATTAATTGATTGATTGATTGGTGTTTAACGCCGTGCTCAAGGGTATTTCACTTATGTGGTGGCCGTGAACTCCCACAGTAAATAGGCACACTGACACAACCATAATATGTGAAGTGTTTTGTGCTGTTGGAAAAATTTGTTCCTTCAAAACTCAGTAAATCAATCAATCAATCAATCAATCAATCAATCAATCGATTTTGTTCCATTCACGCTCCTATGTTTGTGATATTTCAGTTTTCCGACGAATCATACAATCAGGCAAGTACCACATCATGTCTACGTCGAATATAACTTTCCTATCTCATCTGGTGACGTTTTGTTTGCGGATGTGTTGGCGAAACTTGTCACCTTGTGCTGTCATCAACTATGATTATGAGACACATAACTGTTTGTGATTCACTTCGCAGGAGGTTCTTAAAAATGAACTTCTTTCGGAGGATTCTTGGGAAATTTGGCAAGCGTTTGAACATTCATATTAATTCACGAGAGATGGATTTAAACACTTCACCTGGATAACCAAAGTAACTGACCAATCGCTAACTGTCAATCAATGAACG
>JAUELC010178451.1:0-10992 GCA_031471745.1 Cryptochiton stelleri | reverse complement strand
CAGCTTAAAAAGCTGAGGTGACAAAGAATCTCAAAAGGTATGTTCGAGAACCGGATTCAAGCTGGGTCATTTCTTTTTTCTTAAAAAAAAGCACTGTTGTAACCATTATCTAGAACCTAAACCGTAAGTCCCAATCTTATTAAAATCAGACCTATATTAGCTCGCCAGTATTGTGTTGTATTTAGATCTGACATTATCCTTTACCTAACGGGCCCAGCAACTTAATGACGTCGGGACTGCATGGGTTTCACGAAAGGCCAAGTGTCCAATAAAAAGCAAGAAAAACACAAAGGTAAGACAAGTTCAATAGCGAAAAGCGACAATATGCGGCTTGTTCTTTAGAAGTATTGGGGAGCACTCGTTTTGTGACCAATTGAACACTTTTGATACAGGATTCTGCCAGATCTAAATGCGACAACACAATACCGGCGGCCTATATTGATCTGTATTCATCAGTCTGCTTTAGTGTCTCACTTCATTTGTTTCCCATTTTGTATTCTAGTGTAAGTTCAGCAAGCTGCTGACCTGATACAAGTTTTAGTAAAACCATTTTGTAGCAAAACAATGATGTAGACATTTAGTAAACATATGCCCCGTGCATAAGTCATAACTATATACAGAAACACACCTATATTTTTTAGATGTTTAGAAGAAGTTTTTCTGCCGGTGTTTATAGTTGTTACATCCCTATCAAAGCCTGTTCTGTGACATTTCATTCCTTTTTTGACCCGCGGAACATTTCTCCTCGGAGACATTTTCCCCATCGAGAACTCTTCCTGTATCTTCTCCCCATACATTTCTCTCCTGGACTTCTGCCCCTATTTAAAATATGCCATTTTGTTCTATGTAGCCGTACAAGGATAGATACTTTTAAATCAAGAGGTCTTATAGTACTTGAAGAAAATGTAAGAAATCATTTCTGTGTTATTATTTCACTGTATTCGGATCAAGGATTCGTTTGTGAAATGTGTGTTTGCAGCTAAAGTTAAAGTAAAGCTCAAACTAATCGTCTTGTAAGTTTGCAAACTTTTCCAAGCTTTTGATTCAATCGGCTTTTATGCAGTTGAGCATAAAACGAGTTGTGTATCTGTGAAGGACTCCGTTTCGTCAGTTTAACTTGTTTTGTTATGATAATGCATTGGCTAATAATTTAGAAGTCTTGTTTTTTTGGGGTGAATTTCATCACGTGAGCGTGATTGTAACTTGTCACATTCAGTCTTGTGTATGTTATTATTTCTATTGTAGTCGTTCTATTTTACTTTATTGTGAACAATAAATACCATCATGGGATTGGAAATACACATATGATACTAATACGTAATTAATTCAAACAGGAGACCTTCAGTTGACAATGTCTTTTCAAGGCAACTGATCTTCCATCCGTCTCAATTTGAACAGAGTGATACACAGGCAAATTTTTTGTCGACACTAAATTCCGTAATAATAAAATATCTTCTGAAAAAAGTTAGAATCAAAAACATTTAGTGATGTTCTTAGTATTTAGATGCCTTATCATGGCATTTGTTTTTAAAAACTCCCTTGCGTAATACAAAATCTCTAACATTAGATTTGCTTTGTATATTCAACACCACTCATGTGTATTTCACTAATGTGACTTAAGGTGGCGAGGTTTGTCAGCGGTACATGCCTACCTATCATAAATCTCTGAGTCAACATCGTCTCAAGTTTAAGAATATCTTCACGGCTTCAACTATGTCAGGCGGTGGTCGCCAGTTTCCCTCCTCCATATATATGGTTAATAGTTGGAATAGTTCTCTGAGACATGGATACGCAGACGGAATTCACACTTCTCTTCACAACTTTCAATCTTATCAGTATCGACTTGATGAAGATAGCTATTAGTATTTTGTAAAGTTGGAAGCGTATATAGAACCACTGGGCGGCCACTTGGGCAGTTATAATTCTTAGATAGTCGAATCACATGTGTGTTCCACACACAAATCATGTTATATATATCTTTCAAAAAAAAAAAAATGTATATAGACAAAATTGTATCAGAAGAAGCATAATGAAAAGGAAATCTTAATAATTAATAAGGTTGGGTACACTGACCGGCTCCGACGCCTGCTACTCCACTATGCTACATTTTTATCCACTTCTCTGTACATATTCATAATTCCATGCATCACGTTAAACCTATATCCGTGTGTGTGCTAATCTGTATGTGATAATCTGTATGCATCTCATATTAATTTAACTTTACATTTTCTGCTGTAATGAATATTATTTTTGTACAAATCTTACCTATGTAAACTATATAAGTATGTTATAAATGTACGCGGGATAAGCCTCACGGCTTAATGTGTACAAATACCAATAAACAATGTTTATAAAAGATTGGGTACAAAAACTTTGTGTTTCTAGCTGATATTCAAATTTGACCTTCTCGCCAATTCATCATCTTGAAGTGGATAGCTCTTAAGCTTTACTTTAAATTAAAAAGGAGCACTTGATATCAGGCAAATTATCGAAATCTACTAAAGCGTTGTGTTGTTATTTATATTCGTGTTGTCACTAAATAACAAGGAGGTTTGCCATGAGAGTAATTTTACCGTTTATGTAACAAAACAGGTCTGATATAGGCTACTCATTGAGGTTCGAACACTCAACTTGTAGCCTCAATGTGTATTATCTGACCTCTTATTTCTTCTACGAAGCTGTTAATGTATAATATTTTGTCATAGACAGTTTACATGAATAGTTTGACACAGTATACGAGTAGTGTACCCGGAAGAAAGAGAGACTCATTTTGATATCAGCATTTCAGCGCTTTATTTTGCAACCATCAATCTCCTGATGATCTCAAAATAAAGCGCCGATATATTGAGATCAGAATAAGTCTTTCGTTCTTCGGATTTACTCAGCTCTTGTATTATATTAAACTTATCAGGGGAAGCCAAGGATTATGTAGAGTTTACCTGGAGAAGTGTGAGAAAGCAGAATTGACTCGGATAAATGTCAACAAAACCACCATCAAAATGTCCCCTGTCTTTCAGCTGAGAGAGTTTGTCCATTCAGTAGTGACAGCACTGCTTCCTTAAGAAATTCCAAAACATTTCTATTCTTTGACTAACAGTGCTTCGTCCGTACAAAAAAAACCCAACGTTTAAGGTGGGTAAGAAATGCTTGGAGGGTTGCCACTTGTCCATTTTCTGTGCCACAGTCTCCACATACTAAAAAAGGACAGCTACTCTTTATCCTCACTGCTTCCATGAAATAGCTGGCGATTATGTGTGGTTTGCTGTTAGTTCGATGGGCGTTCATCCATATGATTTATCTCGAATCACCGTCAATACATCCGTTTATACATAGACCGTAGTGTTTTAATTTGTCATACGAGTCCAGGTGCTACAAGAAATCAGGGCCACGACAAAACTAGTGGCGTCTTCTGAGCCGTCTTCGCAATGGCATTTCCACCCCAATTGGATCCAGTATTTGCATGAGGATAGCGAGTGTATTATTTTCTAGAGACGACAAGTCCTTGAATACATCGTAAATGTTTCCATCTATAACCCTGTTGATATGCAGTGCCTTTATACTGATGCTCAATAAATTGGGCTACATCTAAGATGTCTGTATTAAACTTTCTTCTGAATAATCCCTTCGCAGAAAGTGCACGTTGCACAGTTTTCATTGATCTATATACTTTATGAACTTCCGACAGAGAGCAAAGGATATGTCTATAACTGAGACCTAATTTGAAGTAAAAGCGACAGTAATTGGCAATGGTTATGTCTGCATATTGTTATCAAGACATTCACTCGAAAAAGTGTCTCGTAATGACGAGAAAACTTATAATTTTTTTTTGCATTGTCGTTAATGGGCTTCCATAGAATGGCACACACAGTAATATACTAATAAATACTCACTCATTCATAAAGTACGCATTTTTTACTTTTGTTTTCCATCCCGGCAAATATTGCTCCATACACCTCTGTTTCAAAATGTAGTTCAGGTCGATTATACAAAGATACGGACATAGTCAGTCCGTTTAATTTTTCCAGTAAGCCATGACTGACAAAAAGTATTTTTTTTATTGGTTATGGGGGACATGGCAAGAAGAACTTTCAGAATTGCACTAAGAGAAGAAGGAACATAGCCGACAATGCATAAAGGCGTGTATTGATGGAACTAGGCGTATGGACGTTTTATACCATTATTTGAACCCCGATGTACATTTCTGTGAATCCATAGGCTGGATAAATTGTACGTAAGTTAATCTTATATATTTGATTATGTTTTTTTAAAATAATATTGTTTTAATACCACATGATATTAATCAAATAAGTTTTGGTTGAAATAACCTCAGTGGAGGGAAAGAATACATCTTATCCATTCGGACACGTTACTATGTACACAAATAGCCTGTATATCGACAACTATCTCTTAAGATTTCCCATTTCGGCTCAGCTATTTCAACGGGCATCGGTAAGGATATATACGGTATAATGGAAATAATTTACATAAAATAAAGTACTAACATATATGTGAATCAACTGAACCAGTGCCAAACCAAATTTACATTACGAGTTAAAGCACGCACGTTTGGCTATTGCAGCATGTTAACAGTTGTTGATTCGCCATAAATAAATAGCATTCAAAGATTAAAACAGCTTAATATTATAACTATTATTTATCGAAGCATTTACTTGGCAGTTAATTGGTTGTCGTTTGAAATAATGCACCCATAAATGTTTCCAATCTGTGAGGCTTGCGAAGAGGTGGTATGGCCACTCGTGTTTCTTGAACTCATTTACTGTCCACGGTATTGGACTATAGTCAACAAAAGGACGATAAAGTAGGTTAACTTTCACTTTGCTATCTTAGCAATAAATTCGATCGTTACCAAACTATTTTCTGGTCTATAATGTTCCACCTCTCCCCGGTTTCTGGTGTAAGAAGTGCACTATTATCCCTTGTTTCTGGTGCTTGTCACTAATAGTGATAAGATCATGATCACATGGGATCATCATATTTTGCGGTTCAGATCCAAATTGAAAGTGTGAACTTTACATAAAAAAATCGTAGCACAATATTGCAAATTCAACAAAATATGCGACATTTTGAGGGAAAATCCTTTCCCTAGTCAGACATTAAACTACGTATCAAGAAGCCTGACTATATTCATGACATTCAGATCGATTTTGTTTTAACATGGTTAGATGATGTTAAATCGAATAACAAATCAATATTAATGCGGTGTAGACAAGTGCTGGAGTTTCGATCGTTTAAAGACTTGTCCAATGTCACCGATGAACGTGTCTTCCCATTATGGATTACCTCATGACATTACATGGGCGTGGATCCAATTTTCCAAAGTATTATATATCAATGGTATATATCAAGTATGTCGTTGTGTTGGAAGTGTTAGCTACGGAGACACTTCAACTATTAGCAATTGCAATTAGAAACGCTTCTTATTTGGTTACAGTGATATAGTTGTTTCAGTATTGACGAAACAGATCAATCGCCGTCGTACACTAGGTTTATATATGCTGGAACTAAAGATAGTATCTTAACGCAGTTGATAGTAAGCTATTAATCAGATAGTTGTTTATATATTTTATTTCGAAGTGACGTGGATTAAGCTTCTGGCTAGAGTATACACATATTTTTTACAACGTTGAATTATAGTGGTATAAATACTTAGTATAATCTTGAAAACAATTACATTGCACATTATACGTAACGCAGTGGTCAATTATTGCAATTCTAAATTCTAGGTTTTGTTTTTCAATTTTAATCCTGCGTTAAATGTAATAATTCCTTCTGGGTGGTGCCCGGAAGGTTTCGCTTACCAGTTGACAGCTGAGACTTAATCTGTTTACTCTGTACCTTGCCTTGGATTTATATATTGACTTTCTCCTCTAATCTTCCTAATTTGTCAATTCTAAGTTCTGACATCCAGACAAAATCGTTTGTACATTAGTAGAACTCCAGTCTTAAGAGATCAAATGGTATATTGAAGCACGGACGCATTATGAAGAGTCTGCCAGGATAAGAATTGATGTCTGGCTCGTTTGACTGACTGCCCATTGTGTGTGCCACGAAATTTATGAGATATTTATTATGTCAGGCTGCTGATGAGAAGTTCCTTATCAGTCAGTTGCCAAACGTATACGTTCTTTTCAGAAGCTGGCCTTAAGTAGACATTATTTGTGGATACACGTTAAGAAGTGGACAACGGGTTGTGTATCATATTATATTAACACAGATCCAACGTTAGACTAGACGTTTAACAATGGTAGGTATACATGAGGGATTGTAGTTTGTCATTACATCAGTGGCTTTTTTTCTTCTTTTTTTTTTGATGTGGGATTCCATCCTTTGTCGCAATTTGGAAACCGTATAGTTCGAACGTTAGATCATTATTAAATTAAATTGAACTTCTTCCGCGGATTTTTGACGGCATATCCCTTGGATAATATCAGGACCTTGTTCGTGAAATACGACAGTTGTGTACTAAATGGATCATCTGGATAACATGTAACAGTGAATTGAGTTTCATGGACTATGCTGGATGTATGCCGTCAAAATTCCGATGAATGGAGACGTTTTATAAAACATTATTCATATTTTGGACACGTGGAATATCTCCGTTTTTTTTGTTGTATTCTGGAATAAATTGATCTTCATGATAGAACCCAGACACCGCTGACATCAATATTTTCTCAACACGGAATATATATTTGTCTTTGTAATTCAGTCTTTGGGGTTTACATCAGGATGTGGTTTATAACAGGATGTGTTTTACAAAGTCGATAACTATGTTATTTCTTTAAAGTCGGAAATTGTTCCATTGGTTATCGGTCGTAATAGGTCGAGTTTTCTGGAGATAAGGAACAACGCTTTAAAGGCAATCAGTATACGCGTCGGTGAATCAAAATGTCTCTATCCTTAGTCTGTACAAACCAATATAGAACAAACTAAAACAGGCATACGGATAACACTGGTCATTTACGCGTTTCGTAATTTGCTTGCCAGAAAGATAAAAAGCTCTTTAAAATGAAAAGAAATATATCAGGTAAAGCCGGATATAATATTTAAACTGTGTGTATGGGCATAATGGAAGCAGACGGCTTTCGACGTCCAGCGAACGATGACTTGCAATGCAAATAATGACTATTTTTTATAATTAAATAAACATGCTCTCGTCAGCAAAAAATTAAACCCATGTGATGAAATGGTGGTTGATTAAACATCCCTGAATCGAACCAACGACCTCGCACTAAGTCGGTTAATCCGTGGCAATACATGTCTGGAGGTGTAGACCACCAGGGAGCAGATTCATGAAACGTAGGAAAGATTCTGCATCGACATCATGTTTTCCCGTTTTAATTTATTCCTTGAAAAACGAGGCCTTGTCTGCTGAATACCAATGAACGAACGAGTTTAATTTAATAGTCTTTTGGACCTGACCGATGAAATCAAAAGCTTTCTATTTCTAAACATGACGAAGGCCAGTGTTTTTTTTTTATAAATATCAAATTGCAATATATACGGTCTTCATAGATGGAAAGAAATATATATATATTGACCTTGGATGGCCTGTTTACAAATCCAAGAGCCGATACGATTTACTAAAGTAAGTGAAGCCATGGATTCTTGAAGTCTCAGACCGATTGGAATGTCCAGAGAACAGGTCAAAGATTCCGAACGGTATGATGGTTTGACAACATTAATTCAAGTCCATAAGATAATGAATTTGGAGAAACAATATAAATTGACATGGCCAGCTGCATCAGGTTAAACTATACTCCGAATACAACAGCCTCCTTTGCTGCCCGATACACCTTATCAACTATTAATAGAGATTCAACGGTATGTCCACAATCATTTTATTGATGAATATAACATAGGCACAAATTGTTAGAGGTACCAGCCTTCCAGTCCATTGACACACTGTGCTGTAAAATATTGCTACCATGCACAATGGTTTCACAGGTTCGATTATATAAGGCTAGGATATCTACTGTATGCGTTTTAAAACGATTGAAACTGTAGAGTCTCTCGTTACCATATACTTATATATATCCATTATCCCCACGCATTTAAGGTTAGCCGATGCATGTCAGTAAAACATAGCGAAAACTGGAGAATTTAAAGTATGATCTATGAGCTGACATTAACAAAACACAAATAGATCCAACCTAATTCTGGTGCATAATAATAACTAAGCCATGTAACGTTAGAATCACTACAGCTCCATCTCACATTTATACGCCCAATTTGCATCTCTTGACGATTTTTATTTATGTCAATACTTTAATAAAAATGTCGAGATAATTATATCGACCCTAAGATTGTTCGAGCTATGTGATACTCCCAATAGGGAAGCCCTAGTGTCAACACAGAAATTGGCAATTCCTATAATGCTCAGATTTAATTTGATAGTTCATTGGTGTTCTCCTCTGGAAGTCGATAATCGTTTTGATGAATGTTATGGCAATAAATTACGGCTTAATTGCTTCATTTGTCATAACAGTAATGTGAGTAGAAGCATGGTCGTTTTGTGATTACAGAATGCTAACAGTTTTTAATTCGCCGTGAAGAAATAACACGGATAATCAATGAATATCACAACTTAAGATTATAAAAATTCTTAAGTGGTTTATACAAAATTTCCACAAATTTCATGTGGTTTATACAAACAAAATTGTCCATGTCTATGTTCCCAGTCCGTTATGCTTGTGAAGAGGTGGTGTGATTATCGCGTTTCCTAAACCCATTCATCGTCCACGGAATTGTGCTACCAAACAAAACGAGGATACAGTAGGTTAACTTTCACACATAACTTCCAGACTAAACTGAACAAAAGTTGTCTAGAAATATTGGAATGATTAATGACAGCAAAATCTGTCTTACCAAATTATCTCGTCTAACACTCTAATACACTTTATTTTATTTGTATATATTACATGGTAACATTATTTGGGCCAAGACATAACCAACACATTTGCTGCAAATAATTACACTTAAAAATCGATTAATAAGAATTGTTATGCTGGCTAAGAAACAGACACATACAATGTCTCTGTTTCATCGTCTCGGAATTTTACCAGTTAACAAAATAAATGATTATTTAATATTAAGTTTTTGTACAGAGGTTGTATTACCATAACCATTTTCTTCAATTATTTTATTAAATTATCAATGTCAGATTTACTCGCATTTAATTGTTGACGTAGCAGTTTTCGATCTCACATAATATAATTTCATAATTATTATTTTTTTTTTATCTATATATGGTATTCTACAAACTGATGATTTTTTTCCAATATTTAGGTGCTCTATGGACTGTGTTTTTTTTAGTATTGTAAATATGTTTTTCTGTAAATATGTATTAATTAATCTTTATTCTATACACAATATTATTTATTTATTTGGGATACAACAATCCCTTTGGGGTTTTATCCCGCTGAATATATGAATTATGTTATTTTTATTTCTTGTATATTATCAAATTGAGTGAATAAAGAATCAAGCACTCAATCAATCAATCAATCAATCAAACTCCATTATAACACTTGTAGCTGTGTTGCAATCTGCGTAGTTAATTAAATGTACAAGCTTTACCCCTTCCTGACTTTTTAGGGTGATCTTTTATAACAATAATAATGGGTGTCTGTCGTTGCTTTTAATAGTGCTTCACCCAACAGAAGCCAGTGACTATTTATGTTGGCGAAATTATTCGAACTATATCAAAATAAAAAAAAGATCGGTTACGGTTCCGGCATCAAATGGCTTATAATTCTTGAACGTACTAATCTTGCGAGGAAATGCTCTAATAAAAAAAATTGGATGGATTATTACGGTAATGGAATGACAACTCTAATAAGTAATCAACAATTAATAATGGTATGTAGCCTGAAGCAAGATATATTGCTTGTTATTTACATTTTGTTAAATATCAAATTGTGTTAGAATTAAGAGGACAACTCCAAGGTAATGATGATGATATGATACACAGATATTTGACCTGCATTGCCATGACATGTTGGTTGATTAAATATCCGGGAATAGAACCAACGACCTCAGAGTAAGCCAGTTTTACAACAGAAACACAGTTTATTTAAGTTAATTAGCCAGCAACAGTCATAAATACAGTTCCCCCCACGTATGACCTGTCTCATTAGGCTATTTACCCTGTCGGCATATGACATGCATATGCATACAACTAAATCGTTGTATGTCAGAGGTATGTCGAGTGGTGCATACCACGGTGAACCAGATAAACGACTACTGTTAAAAACTGGAAGTAAGTACGCCAATCTATGCCCTGCGAAAGAATAACACAAAAACATGGCTTTAAGCTCATCCATTTCAATATTTTTCCTGTGAAGGACGCACCATGTCTGTCCATTTTCATTTAACGAAAATGGCTAACTTACTAGCATTGTGGAACAGATCAGCATGACGAAAAGTTTTGGAAAAATTCTTGCACAAGTAATAAATAAAAAAGACATCCTCAAAACTATTCATTTGCATGCATAGTTTGTTCTTGACCAATATAAATGCTATGGGTGGTATTTTGAAATAGACCATTTTGCGCTTCTGGTATCTACAGCCAATGACATCTAAATAGTTTGTTTTTTTCCAACATTGTTAAGTACAGAAATATATAGATAGATACATAATCGTACATTGCGTAAATTAATTGATTTGACAAGCTATATATCTAGCACGTTTCATATTTCTAACGGAACAAAATATATTATACATACATATTTTGAAACATATTTACACAATCTTGGACAAACGCTGGGACAAATATATTTAATATACCAAAAACAAGTATTGAAAAATGTAAGTCCCGATCCTCCAGTTCTCGACCACCGATGCCCAACACGAGATACTCGTCCATTGGACATCAATGTCTCGTACTGACGGTTCACGACGCTCACTTCCCAAACACAAACATTTGCCCATAAGCCGTATCATACGTGCCAGTAATTCATTTCTATATTGAAT
>JAUELC010178450.1:0-17482 GCA_031471745.1 Cryptochiton stelleri | reverse complement strand
CCCCCCCCCCCCCCCCCACCACCTCATTGAATTTTAAACATATATAGATGTCTTTTTTTAACGAGTACAATATGGACACAAGATGATATGTTCGAAAGGTAATCAGAGTAAACAGTGTGTTATTGTAGTTCTATGATATCATCCTACCCTTCGTGAATAGAACAGATGTGTGGACTAATTCATAGCGCCCTACAAACAACGACCCGTGGCACTCCGTTATCTTATTATGTCAAACAAGTTTGTAACAATATACAATCGATATCAAGAACTAAATTCAATAAAAACAAAGCTCGGGTAGCCGAACGTACAAACACATGTTTATTTCATTTCCACAATTTAATATCCACAATAGATTGACTGTAACTGAAGTGTATTAATTCCAAATAATCTTAATGGATCTCTGATAATTCTATTCTGTAGTGTTGGTCTTCATTGAATTAATTTTGCAAATATGTTTGCATTCAGCGAGACTATCATCAGTAGTCGCCATCTTGTTTCAATTCTATTCATACGCAATCTCCCTTGAACTGACTTAAGAAATGGATTTTTAGATCGAAAGTATATGCACACAGAAGCCGGAAGTAAAGGATAGCGAGGGAGTACCATGGCGCATGATTTATTGTGGGTCCAATTCAGCACCAGACAGTTTTATTTTTCGAATGTGGTTTTAATTATAACCAACCCCTTTTGTTTACAATTATATATTTCCGTCTTAACTTCCGGTAGAAAATAGTTTTAGTGTGTTTTATTTTACGATGTTCTAACTATAGACACTGGCTATCAATAAATTAAGATTGTCTTCCAACATCGGTGGAAGAAATTTCTTAAAGGATAAATCTCTATATTCTATATATATCACTCTAATAAACGTGATATTGCCACTATGACAAAAACCATTTATATCGCCACTGGTTTGCCAAGACTATACTTTCTCTGGGTAAACGCAGAAAGCACTCAGATTATCAAATTTAATTTTTTTTATCAAATAACACGCAATCAAACAAAATGGATATTTTGAGCAATTGCAACTGTTAATTATATAAAAAATAGAATATTTGTCATGTATTGGTAAATACCAAGTATATTTCATCTCGTGGATCTTAAAAGAAAATCTGTATTTTAACGAGTGACGTATAGCCACGAGTTGAAATGCACATTTTTCTCATCCACTAGAAGCAATGTAAGTGGTATTTACAAGTACACGACAAATATCCTCGATATATTATTTTTATGGTGCAGAATGGATGTATAGCTGTTTCATTTTATGATAACTTATTACGTGACAATACTACGCTCATTCTTACTTACTGTTATGACAAATATAATAAATTAAGTTTAAAGTTTTTACATTTGAATAAAATTGGATACAATTAATATAGAGAACTAAACGATAAATTTCGTAAACAGGCAGTAGGTATAACACACACAAGACAAGTGTATCTGCGATCGGTTAATAAGGCTCTGCTGACATACCAATCGTTAAAGATAGCAAAATACAATTATGAAAATGTAACATAAATTGCCAAAAGATATTTCAAGAATATTACTACGTTCACTGTAAACCAGTCACTGGAGGTATTCAACGCTACTTATTGATCCTTGTTGATTTTTTTGTGATGTGCGGACATACCAATCATTACCAATCATTCAATACCAATGAGAGAAGTTAGAAAATGAATACGATCAAAATGTAACATAAATTGTAAATAAGATTTTTGCAGAATTTAACTACATTCGCTATAAAGTCAATGACTGGACGTATTTAAACAAAAATATATCCAGGTGAACAGTACAATACACATTAGAAGGATCAATGCCATATATTGTCTGGCAATACATTTTTGTATCGTATATTCTATCATCAGCCCGAATGTCAAAAGTGTCATTAAAACGAAGCTTGAAGAGACCAATCGATCGAATCATTTGTTTTACACGCACAATAAAACAAATTTTCCGGTCTTCTATAAATATACATATTTAAAACATAATGCTTGTTTGAAATCGATCTGTTCTATAAAAATCCTACAATCCGGATACCTGCCACAATAATTATATCGGTTGGCTGATTTTGCATGGCTTCCTTTTAACGACAGTTATTGATGCCTACGGAAAAGATGGCTCTGTTTCCGGGTTCATCTGTCATGATCATTTGACATTTTAGATCGGCTTGAATGGAAATTGGAAGAACGTGACGCGTGTTATCTAATTTTGTGAGTTCTACACATTTGACAATGGCATTAGACTCATATTAAAAGAACACCTCCAGGAATAATCCTACCAGAGTTGCTTTTCTTCAGGGAACAGACGGTTGTGATTGTGATCACTTGGATAGAAATCATGACGAATAAATTCACATTTAATAGTAGAAACGTGGAGAGATTAGGAGAGTCGGGTAATTTACTGTGACTTCTGGTATATTCTTAACGGAGTAATACTTTGAAGACTGCAAATACTTCGTCATTTAACTCTGTTATTTTAGACAAGATACGACAGGAAAGTTTTGTATTGGAGCACATATACCTGCTATTTGCTTGTCCAAACACAATGTCATCAACTCTTATTCATAAAACGTATTGAATATTGAACGTGAAAAAATTTGAACATAATAGGTTTGCACCATGCGTCATAATCTATACCATTCCTCCATTGACATGGTGTGTGTTACGAGTGATATCAAGGAAGCGCTTCTTTTCCTTGTTAAACACCTACGTTTGCTTCACCACTTATAGCAACTAATTAATTAAATCGGCGGATGAAGTGACACACGTATCTTTTCCATGTAAACGATAGGTTTGTACTCAACGACCAGGTGCAATGAATTGAGGAAGCAGTCAGAGAGATTTGTTGATGGATTAGAAGAGAAGATTTTATGAAAATTCCAGTTCGAGGCAGATAATCCTGTCATAACCAGCAACGCACAAGCTGCATAAAAAAAAAACAGGATCCAAAGCAATTTAATACCTGTTTCTCGTTTTACCCTATGTGAGCTCTTTTTAAGTTTAAGATAAGATAAGATATTCTATTTAATGTTGGGGTTCAGTTAATGTGTTACTGTTGCTATAACTAATTAAATTCCTTACTACTTATTATATTAAATCTATCTATCAGTGATCAGATATGTAATTTAATAAATTTTGCTGATGGAACATGATACTACTTTAACCCAAAACCCTCTTCTGGGCAACCAACTGGAAACAGCTGTTGAATCAATCTGCTCTGTCTGTTTTGTGTATTTTAATATCAAGCAACTTACTTGTAATTCATCCCTTAATGAAATATTTGTTTGTAGGAATGGTAAAGTAAATGACAACAGCAATGCATCCATTTACACCTTTCCATAACTACATGCCAAGAAACCGACATGCATGTTGCAGATTGTTGCTTCGATATATAATTGGAGATCCCCGGATATACTAATTGGACGATTCTTGTCATAACTTAACAACTCGATCTGTTCTTGAAGTCTCTTCTAGAAAATTATAGAAGTACTGTGGGCTGTCCTTGTCATGATTTCTAGTGGATCGTCTAACAGAGACCAAAAGAACTAGCTGGAATTAACGACAAAAAGTCTTGATGCAACATGCAATATCGCAACCAAAAATTAAAACGCCAATTAATGCACATAATACCCAATACGTCAAAGACGCCTCTCCTGTGACAAGGTATGTACGCAACGTAACTGTTATTTTGTACACCTTCAACTGCTGGTTTGATTAGCTAAACCATCAACAAACATCTTCTTCCAGCACTAGACGCCTACATGTACTAGAATTGTCCTTTGGTGAATTGTATTACGGCCATGACTTGCCTGAGTTGAATTGAATTGGTAATTGAACTGTGAAGAAAAAGTACAAGAAATCATACACAAAAGGTATTATTCACAGAACAGTAAAACCTAGGTCTAATAGGTTAATTACCTATCGCTCTGTTTACGAAGCGTCTTATATTTACACCACACTATAGTATTTGGTTAAGTGAAAAATGGGTATCCGACTGTATATTATTAATTATCCATTTCCTTGACTACCGATAGTAGATAATTGTTGACTCTGTGATGATTAATCTCTGATGTGATACAGTGTAGGCGAACGTGAAAAGTACAAGTACTATAAAAGAATATCATATTAACCGTTCAATTTTTTCATATTATCGTACTAATATCGCTTGATTTTTCTTTTAAACTTTAATCAAAAAAAAATCACAATGCATAAAATCCACTGATTAACCTCGTAAAATAAAGTATAATAATACCCCCTCTCTCTAAAGTCCCTTGTAGTTTCATCATTAAAAATCTTCTATTAAATTTATAAGTGGCGCAATATATTAATCGATGATATATATATTTGTGAGAATTGTAATTAAAATTACAATTTTGACGTGTCCCAACACATCTTAAGGATATTGTCACCTGTCATTGGGTCGCGCGATATATTACACATCTGTTTGCTGCAGACACTGGTATTTGCTGTAGTTATACATGTATCTGCGTTGATATACAATTCAATTATTTTCGTTTTGGATACGGATAGTTGCGATTGATAATTATGTATTCTAACTGTTAGCATTTAAAGACGTTTATAAACTTCTGGCATCATAAGGTTAACTGTTCTTAAAGGTTCTCATAGCAAATCTTAGTGTCAACAAAACTACTGTGTGAATTGTGTTACCGATAAATAACCTCAGTTGATTTCAGGCATGTCCGCTCTATCGCCTTGGTCTTCATTACCTTCTCTTCAAAATATGTTTACTTTCAACGCGACAGTATAATAGATAGTGTCCAACTTGTTTCAATACTACTACAACATTTCCTTCTCAGAGCTAAGATAGGTCATTGGCCACTAACAGAGTAACATGAATAAAATAAATGAAAATGAGCTATGTAAAGAACAATTCGACCTTTAAACTAATGGTTTAATAACCTGATGCTATGTCGCGCGGTGTACCGAACGTCTTATCTTGGCAACATGCCAGAGTATTTCATTTAGTGATACAAGTATTTCCCTCTGTGTACAATTCAATTACCAATTGCCTTGACAACCGATAGTAGATCAAATTTAGCGTGTGATGATTCATGTGTGATTTGATACCAGTTTAGGCCGACGTGAGAAACAGAAGTACAGTGTAAACATATTTTTGTAACCACTCTGTCTTCCGTATTATTAATATAACCTGGACGCTGTATAACATGGATCAAATTCACAGATCCAACTTCATATACTAAAGTATAATAGTAACTCTGAAAACATAGTCCGTTTTGATATTTTCAACAATAATTATAAATATAATAATAATAATAATAATAATAAAAAAAACTACACGTTGAGTTGTCACCACAGATATATCTTGGCAATATATCTTGTAATTGGCACCATAATCATTTGGTTATCATTTGTCTGTGCTCTAATGGCAGATAACTGATATTTAAAATTATTTCAAAATTTGGCGGTTATAAATTATAATGCAATGTGCATGGGAAAGTCTCTAGTATTTGCTCTAATTGCTGCTCACTTTGATTTATATATCATGACAGCTGACTCAATATTAAATGGGCACTGTGCGCCTTTTCCCCCGCTGAAATAATTTATTATTTATTTTACTAGTTTCTAATTTTTCATGCGTTTGATGGGAGCTTAGATTCGGACATCTCCGCGCTAATACCAAAGCTACGCGAATTGAGACACGATGACAGCATCCCACTCAAACGTGTTGGCCTGTCTAAACGACCAAGTTTCATGATGGTTGGTTTATGTGTTTTACACGATACGATACACGGAAGCATTTAAAGTGATCTAGCAATGTTGCTGACTAAAATAGTGATCCGTTATAAAAATTGAGTTATCCAAACGGTTTATAATGTTCAAACGGTTATACTGAAGCGTGAGAACATTTAACTACTTGAGTGCAGAAGGTTTTTCTTAAAATGATCTAACGTGGGGTTTGCGGGAGGGTGTTGTTTAAGTCGTCGTTAACGTCTGACCAAAAGCAAGAGATCAGCTGAAGAACCGCCATCTTACCGCTGATCTCTTGTTTTTGGTCAGACTATGTATGAGGATATCTTCATGAATACGGCGAGTTTGGAGCTGAATTAAGTTGTGCTGAGGTATTTAGACATATATCTCGGCAAACACCAGCCCTTGGCGGACTTACCTAGCTAAGTAATTAGATATTAGAAATGTGTCAAAACAAGACTGGAAATATATATTGACGCGACGTAGCGTAGAGGAACGATAAAGCTACAAACTTAGCTTACATTCGGTATACCAAAAAAAGAATTGCACATTTTAAACACTAAAAGGGACATAAAACGATAGGAAATTACTTGAATCCTCGAAGGCTAATTGCTTCCACTCAAATAATGTACGTCTATATCTTCGGTTGAAATGCTATCACGTGTAAAACACGATTTGTGTCTATGATACAATCAAAGTACTGATAAGGTCGTTACGCATATCGTAGGAGCAAATGGTATTTTAAATGAAATTGCTATTATCGACGAGATGCTAAATCATCAGTAAAAGTAATTCTGAGAATTGTCGTTTCTTTGTTGTTCATTTTCATCACGTTAACAGTGCTTATTGGATAATTTGAAATATGGCTTATGTAGATGTTTTCAGCATTTGACGTTTCCACTTTGCTATTAATTATGACTATATAAACGTTTCCAAATCGGGTAGTGTGTTGTCTGATGGTTTGAAGGGTCACAGGTTAAAATCATGTTTTAACTGGGTAGAATTACTGGTGCCTGAAAGATAATAAACCTTCTGGACAAGTTCCTCTCAGCATTATCGGTTTCGGTAAACATTGAAAATGATATATTTTCGATATAGTGCTTGGAGACAAACCAAAAGCAAATTGAACCATTGACATTAATAGATTGTAATTAACCATGAGCTTTTAAATAGCCGGTTTTATGGGTTTACATTGCAGTCAACATAGAACAATACTTATAGGTTATTGGATTGTATAGTTGTGTGTGGACGAGTCCTTTCTCTGCGGGAAACTGCGAGCTTGGGTAGAGGTTATAACCCTACCTCTCCGTGTTTCTTAATGGCTTAAAAGACCCACGCTACCATCATAATTCTTTCGTTTTGCCGATGAACAGCTCGGGCAGATATGATTTAAATATGATGTGATGTGCTTCAGCTTGGCAGATGATTTTCAAGTAGATTTGGCTCATTTTTTCTCACATTCAACCAGCGCTTTATATTGTGGATGTCGTGATACGTTAAAAATGATGTATTTCCTTTCTTTTGGGATTGAATGAAGCTGTTCACATCATAAATAACTTCATCTTTATTGGTACTTGGAGTTATTCTTCAAATGACTCACATAGCTCTGTTATTTGTCAGAATATTTGACAAAAAAGCCGATGACTGTCAAATCGGTTGACATGTTTTGATGTCGTCTGCTTGTTTTCAAACAAAAAGTAGTCCGTGAAAATGTGACGTCAGAAAGATTGGTGTCCAATATCGTAGAACATTGGACAGTTGTTGTTTGTACATAACATCGCAGCGACGTGCAGTTAGGAGTATAATACTTGCATCTATTTATATCTTCACGATGGACTTCTAATTTTTTCCTTCAAAATCCGTTTTCTGTATGTGCTAGCTGTCAATCCCTTTTTTCTTACTTCCTCGTTCACTCTGCCGGCATAGAATCGGGTTGAGTCTGACAGTAATTTCATTTTGTACGGCCGCATTATTAAATATTTAAAAGGAGGGCAAGTCCTACTCACGTGATGGTGTTACTGTCCGTAAAACTGACTAGCTCAAAGACGATATATAATCATATCATCAAATGTACATTCTAGAAGAGACAGTCAGAATTTTAATTAAATATCGATTGCCCTCTGTCTCGTGTACCATGGCATTATATCTGTTATGTTCCTCGAGACACAACCGTCTCATCCACCTAAATAACAGCCAATCCTCGGGACATGTATCATGAGAAAGACCAGTCCCTCTCAATAAACATCAAGACAAGTCCGTCTCTGTTCTGCTGCATGTGCCTCTAGACATGCCCGTCTCTGTTCATAGTACATCGAGAAATGCCATTGTCTGTCCCATGTACCTCGAAAAAGGCAACCCATTGTATACCTCATGCACCTTGAGTGATGCCAGCATCTGTCACATGAACTTGGGGAAATGTCAGTCTCCTTATGTACCTGGATAACGGCTTGGTTCAGTCACATATACTTGGATAAGTACCAATCTCTGCAACATGTATCTTGTGATACACCAATCTCTGCCACATATATGTTGTGATACGCCAATATCGGCCATATTTATCTTGTGTTACGCCAATCTCTGCCACATGTATTCTGTGCTACGCCTATCTCTGTCACATGCAAATGTAGAAATGCCGATCTGTACCACCTTGAGAAAGTCTTTGTCATATGCGCCCCGTGAAACACTAGTTGTGGGTCTCTAACGTCTATGTTATATTTAAGAACGATTTGTGTCACACTATCTTTGAATTAATTAAGTAAAAGCAAATGTCCTCAATCGCACATGGTCTGCGATCTTATTATCTGTGAAATTGTGAGTACTTTGCTTTATTTGCCGTCGACCAATTTTCACAGAGGGTCACCAATTCTCCAATAACAGATGTCTGTAGTCGTGAATTATTGGATAACACACGATGACATTAGAGCCTTATTGTATGTGATTTATGTTATCGTTGACAAGCCCCATGTGAATTAGTTTGGCTATGTTACTATAAAGCTCATAAGCTGCGAAGGTCTGTCTGTCAAACCAACAATACGAGTGGTTCATTTTTTATGATAGTTGATAATACCGTTTGAGCTCAAGCACACTGATTTGCGAATTTATAATGTGACGGAGTTTAAATAAAATGTGTCCAAAGTATCAGAAGATGCCAATAAGCCTACTGTTATGAGGTTTCCCTTTTACAGTCTGTCTAGTGTATATCTCAAGTCCCTGTGCATGCTGTTAACATATTGTCAACTGCACCTTCTATATCATTATGGCTTCGTATTCGCCAATTTCTTTGGATACAAGTACGTTAATACACAAACTAGTTTATTTTCAATATGAACACAAGATGATATGTGAGAAAGGTAATCAAATGAAACAGTATGTTATTGTAGGCTTGATAATATCATTCTACCTTTGGAGAACATAATAGATGTGTGGAATAATTTATAGCGCCCTACAAAGAATGAACCATGGCACACCGTTATCTTATTATGTCGAACAATTTTGAAAAAATGTACAATCGATATCAAGAACTAAATTCAATCAATAACCAAAACAGAGCTTGGGGAGTCAAACTTACAAAAACATGTTTATTTCATTTCCACAATTTATATCCACAATAGATTATCTGTAACTGAACTGTATCAACCCCAAATAATCTTAATGGATCTCTTAGCTAATATCCGTTCGCAAATCTGTTTACATTCAGAGAGACGGTATCATCAGAAGTGGCCATCTTGTTGCAATTTTATTCATACGCAATCTCCCTTCAGCTGACGTCAGACATTGTTTTCTAAAAGTGCAAATGAAGAGAGGATACGCTAAGGATAGCGAGAGTTAGTACCGTGTCGCATGATTTACCTTTTGTCAAATAAAGCACCAGGCAGTTTTATTTTTGGAATTGGTTTTAATTATAAACCGGCCCCTTTCGTTTACAATTATATATTTCCGTCTTAACTTCCGGTAGAAAAGAGTTTTAGTGTGTTTTATTCACGATGTTCTAACAATAGACAATAGCTATGAATAAATTAAGACTGTCTTCCAACATCGGTGAAGGAAATTCATTAAACAATAAATCTCTATGTTATATATATATCACTCTGATAAAAGTGATATCGCCACTATGACAAATACCGTTTATATCGCACTGTTGTTGTTGTTTAGGATTATTGGCGTGTTCCTTATATCGCACTGGTTTTGACAGCGGACTTTTATAGTTGTGGATACTGAGTAGTTAACCATTCCCGGTCAGCAGCTGATGTCAACACACTGCAATGTCGTGAGCTAAACACACGCATTAAAATGAAATATAAATGGAATTTACCAATAATCGACAAATATATATCCACTATTGTTATGGAGCAAAATTGATGTGTACCTATTTCAATTTATTATAACTTATTGCATGACAATTCTACGCTGCATCTGATTTACAGTTATGACAAATATAAGACATTAAGTTTGAAGTGTTTACATTTGAATAAAATTGTATACACTCAGTCTAGAATAACTAAATGATAAATTGCTTAAGCCGGAAGTAGATAAGGGCCTGTTGACATACCAATCGTTGAAGATAGAAAAAAAGAGATCAAAATGTGACGAAAATTGTCAATACAGTACCTTTTTTTTTCCAGAATTTTACTACGTTCGTTGTAAAACAGTGGCTAGAGGTATATAAACAAAAATATATCCAGGTAAACTGTACTATAACGGTCCGTACAACAAAAGTTCATTCGTTTTTAGAAATCAAAAATGAATTCACGTTCGTCACAGGGATCAATAACATGTATTGTCAGGCAATACATTTATCGTATGGTAATTTCATCGTGATTATTTTGACTTAATTGCAAGGGAGAAAAGAATACAGAGGCCATTCCCTCAGCCTACAGCGATTGGAAATACTTTCTGTATCAAGATTGGATGTCGTTTCGTATAATCTACCATCAGCCCGAATGTCAATAGTGTCATTAAAACGAAGCTTGAAGAGACCAATCGATCGAATCATTTGTTTTACACGCTCAATAAAACAAATTGTCCGGTCTCCTTTACATATATATATTTTAAACATAATGCTTGTTTGAAATCGATCTGTTCTATAAAAATCCTACAATCCAGATACCTGCCACAATGATTATATCGCTTTGCTGATCTTGCATGGCTTCCTTTTAATGACAGTTATTGGCGTCAACAGAAAAATTGACTCTGTTTCCGGGTTCATCTGTCTTATGACCAATTTGACATTTTAGATCAACTTGAATGGTAATTAGAATAACGTGACGCGTGTTATCTTATTTTGTAAGTTCTTCACATTTTAAAATGATATTAGATTCATATTACAAAAACATATCTAGGAATAATGTTACCAGAGTTTATTTTCTTCAGGGAACAGACATTTGTGATTGTGATCACTTGGATATAAATCTTGACAAATAAATACACATTTAATAGTACAAACGTTGAGAGCTTAATAGAGTCGGGCAATTTACTGTGACTTCATTTGAGCTCTGACATTTTGTTAATGGAGTAATACTCTGCAGACTGCACTGACCTCGTCATTTATCTCTGTTATTGTAGACAAGATATGTCAGGACAGTTTTGTATTGGAGCTCATACACCTGCTATCTGCGTGACCAAAAACAATGTCATCAACTCAAATTTATAAAACGTATTTTATATTGAACGTGAAATATTTTGAACAAAATAAATTTGCGCCATGTGTCAAAATCTATACCATTCTTCGATTGGCCTGGTGTGTGTTACGTGTGACATCAAGGGGGTGTATTACGTATTCACGATGGCGAGCGGGCGTGCGGTCGGGCGGCAGGCACACATAGTTTCCACTCAATATCTTGCTTAAATGTTGTCCGATTTTTGTCAAACTTACTCAGTAGGTACAACCTATAAAGGCAGAGCACAAGTTGGAAAGTGATTGAGATCCGTGCAAAATAAATGACTATACTGCAATATGATTGGTCCATTGTTTCTGCTCAATATCCTGCTTAAGTGTTGTCTGATTTTTGTCAAACTTGCTCAGTAGTTACAACCTATGAAGACGGTGGTGAAGTTCGAAATTGAGCAAAATCCGTGCAAAATTAATTACTATACTGTAATATGATTGGTCGATTCATTTCAGCTCAATATCTTGCTTAAATGCTGTCTGATTTTTGTCAAACTTGCTCAGTAGGTACAAACTATGAACACTGAGGTCAAGTTGGAAAGTGAGCGAAATCTGTACAAACGTATTTACTATATTGCAATCTGATTGGTCATCTGGTTGATTCGTTTTCTCGCTTAAGTGTTATCCTGTTTTTGTCAGACCTGGTCAGCTGCTACAACCTACATGTATGAAGACAAAAGCAAAGTTCCTGAATATTATGTCTAAATAAAATATAAAGTGTGGACTTAAGTTAGAATCTGCTTTGTGGAATTGGTCCCTTGTATATGGTCAGGTCATATAGTACGGATGATTGATGACAGGCCTATTATGCAATATTGACATTGCTCTTTTTAAGTTTAAGATAAGATGAGACATTTTATTTAAAGTTGGGGTTTAGTGAATGTGTTATTGTTGCTATTACTAACTAAATTTCTTACTTCTTATTATCTTTATTCTATCTATCAGTGATCAGAAGACACATAATTAACTGAGTTGTACTGATGGAACATGATACTACTTTAACCAAAACCCTCTTCTCTTAATTTATCAATTGGAACAGCTGTTGAATCCATCTGCTCTAGTTGTTTTGTGTCCTATTTGTAATGAATCCTTCATGAAATGTTTGTTTGTGTGAATGGTTATAAGAATAACAACTGCAATGCATCCATTTACACCTTTTGGTACCTACATGCCATGAGTCAGACGTGCCTTTTGCTTGTTTGTTTGATTTTGGTTTTACGCCGTACTAACGTTTATTTCACTCATATGACGGCGTGCTAGCCCAATGGGTGAAGGAAACCACCTCCGACGCCACCGGCAACAAACAATGACAAGATACAACTGTCCCATTGCTCTGAGAGCACCAGGGCAACAGGAAGCTCCCTCCAACCGCCCGCCGTGCCTTTTGCAGTTTGTTCCTTCGATATATAATTCTAGATTGCCTGATACTAGGCAAATTGCATGAAATGGGGGAAAATAAGCTCTAAAAGTTGCAAGTCATATTGACGTATCATAATTCGTGTTGTTATTCGCGGCTTCCCACTATATACTAATTTGACGATTATCGTCATAAGTTTACAACTCTATCTATTCTTGAAATATCATCTAGACTGTGGGCTATTCAGAGTCGTAATTTATAATGGATCGATTAACAGAGACCAATAGAACTAGCTGAAATTGACGACATACAAGTGCTGAATTATCGGTTGAGCTATCAAAAGAAAACGCAATATCCCGACCAAAAATTGCATGAATTCCATCATAATAACCAAATAAAGTGCGCGATGATTTTATATTCCTGTTGCGAACCATCAGAAGTTTTAGTGGTTGTGCTTTCATTGTTGTCGGTTTTAAGTCAATGATTGCTTTAACCATATCATAAATATATATGCTATTTAAAAAATTGGCTTTAGTACGACGCAAAACGCCAAACAAGGCAAATAATACCCAAATACGTCCAAGTCGCCTCTCTTGAGACTTACAGAGTTTGTATGTAATTTAACTGTTAATGTTTCCACACCTTTCACTGCTGACTTGATTAACTTAACCATTAACAAACATCTTCTTTCAACACTAGACGCCTACTAGAACTAGTCTTTAGGCAAATTGTAATACGGACATGAATTGCCCTAGTTGATCTGAGAGGAGTCTGTTCTATCGTGGTGGGTTTCATTAATTTCTTTTGAAAATATGTTTACTGTCTGCGAGACAGTATCGGCATGGATATTCAACAACTCAAGCAATGCTACTTCGCCCCCTCCGTCGAGTTAGGGTAGGTTATTGCACTGAAAAAACAGTACAAGAAATAGTAAACAAAAGGTGTTATTGCAAAGAACAAGCAAGACCTTGGTCTAATGGGTTAATTACCTATCGCTGTGTTTACGAAGCGTCTAATATTAACACCAGACTATATATAGTATTTGATTTAGTGATAAACTGTATATTATTAATTGGCTATTACCTTGACTACCCTTATAAGTGTTTACTCTGTGATGATTCATCTTTGATGTGACGTCAGTGTAGGCGGACGTGAGAAATACAAGTACCGTGTAAATATCATATAAACCGTACAATTTTTACTTCTTATTATCCTATTAGTATAGCTTGATTTGGTCTTTAAAACTTTAATTAAAAAAAACACAACAGAATTCATAAAATCCACGGATTAGCTTCGTATAATAAAGTATAATGATACCCCCTGCCCCTCCCTTGTAGTATTATCATTAAACAAAACTTCAATTAAGTTTATTTGGTGGATAAATATATTTGACATAATTGTGGTTAATCAGTCAATCGATGGTATATATATATATATTTGTGGGAATTCTAATGAAAACGACAATTTTGATGTATCCTAACAAATCGCAACGTTATTGTCACCTGTCATTGTGTCGCGCAATATATTAAACATCTGTTTGCTGCAGACACTGGTATATGGTGAAGTTATAAATATATCTCCATTTATATCCAATTCAATTATTTTCGCTTTGGATACGGATAGTTGCGATTACTAAAGTATTTTGCTGTTAACATTTCCAGATGTTTATAAACGTCTGACATCATTAAATCAACTAAACAAACATATTATTTCCATATTGGTTGTTTATTACCGTTGCCCTTGAGCGAATTATATTACTAAACAAATTACGTTCTCAGATGATTCCATTCGATTGTGATGTTCTAAATTAATTTCCAAACATTATTTACATCACATCGCACCCAGCATGTCTAAGTTAGACCTATTTCAGACACTAAATTATTCTTAGATGAACAAAATATTCGGTATTTGTGACTATTTAATGATTTTATTTAGAAGAAAGATTTACATTTTTCCATTATTCTACAGAATTTACAAATCCTAATTAAGCATAACGGTATACTACATGCAGAGTGGAATTACACATTAATATCATTTACATCCATCGTGAGATAACAGGCAATGACTGAACACTGACAAAATTTGTTGATTCCATCATACCGTTCTGTTTTGGATATTTAAACCACGTAATATAATCGGTTTCAATATGTGTAGCATATTTGTTGTTATTCCGATGGTGAAATATATCTGATGTATCATGTCTCTATACATCCGACCTGCTTTCTACTTTTTATTCCTTCGATATTAAAATTTATGTTTGCGTGCAGTAAGGCAAATTGCATGCAATGTGAAAATATAAATACTAAAAAAATCATTCCTGCAAAGCAGCGGCAAGTCATGTTGACGTATCTTCGTTCGAGTAGTCATTAGCTGCTTCGCAATATTTACTTATTATACAATTTTTATGATTCTCGGCAAACTGTTACCACTTGATCTGTTTTTGAAGCTTCTTATAGAAAATCCTACTGTCAACAAAACTACGGTGAGCTTGTGCGAATCTTGCTTTATGTTCTGTTGAATTGATTACACGAGAAAAAAAAACGTGCTGAAAAGGACGAGAGATATTTAGTGTTAACAGTATCGGTCATACTGAAAAAATACATTGTCGCACCGAAAGCTATTGAATGTTATCATACTAATTTAATAGAGTGCACATTGTTTGCGGAAAAGATTCTTTAATATCCTTGCAGTGAATGATAAGAAGTGTTACTGGTTCTGGGGTTTTTATCGGCTTTTACTCAATTTATGCTTTAATCATATTATCAATGTATTTTCCATTTATTAACTGGCTTTTGTGCGACATAGAACACTTACCTAAAGAATATTATTTACAATACTTCCAAGACGCTTTCTGCTGATTTTTACTGCCAACATTTCCAGACATTTTACGACTTCTGATTTCATTAGCTTAAGTAAACAAACATCTTTTTTCCATATGGGACGCCCGCTTGCACCGCCCTTAAGCGAATTGTATTACCGCCAAATATTCTCAGTTGATTTAAGGTGTCCGTTCTATTGCCTTGGTCTTCATTAATTTCTTTTCAAAATATGTTTACTTTCTACGAGACAGTATAATAGATAGTCTCCAACTTGTTTCAATACTGCTACCACGTCCACTTCTGAGAGATAAGATAGGTCATTCACCACTGACAGAGTTTATACATGAATAAAATAAATGAAAATGAGCTATTTTAAGAACAGTACGACCGTAAGCTAATGATTATTACCTGATGCTATGTCGCGCGGTTTACCAAGCGTCTAATTTTTGCACCAGGCTATAGTATTTGATTTAGTGATAAATGTATCTCTCTCTGTGCCAAGCGATAGTAGGTACAATTTATCATGTGTTGATTAATTTGTTATTTAACACTAGATGTAGGTCGACGTGGGAAACTCAAGTACAGTGTAAACATATTTTTTAAACCCCTTTGTCTTCCGTATTAGTAATATAGCCTGAACTGCTCAAATTGCCAAAAATATATTTTCAATGTATATCAAAGATTAACATTGATGAAATTCACAATAAAAACAATAAAAAAAACAACAACAATACGTTGATTTGACACCACTGATTTATCTTATGTTAATTACATCATGATGGTTCTCACTTAATTATCTGTGCTCTAATTTCAGATAACTGATATTTACTATATATAAGTTCAAAATGTGGTGTTTATATAAATGATCATGCAGTTTGCACCATGAGGGTAGTCGCTTGTATTTGCTGCTCACTATGCTGCCCAGGTGGGAGGTTGCCGTTGCCTTGGTACTTATCGAGCTAAGGGGCAGCAGAGACCTGAATTATCTGTGGTGCCTTGCGCTGTACATTTGTACACTTTATTTTATTGATTGATTTGTGTTTAACGCCATGCTCAAGGGATTTTCACTTATATGAGGACAGTGTACTCTAACATTAAACAGCCACACTAGCACAACTATACAATGTCAAGTGTTTTGCTCTGTTGGAAAAGTCATATTCCTCCAGTGCTTAGTAAAGACAACATTACTACTCTTCAAACATGCTGCCCTAAGCCAGAAGGTCACTTTATTTTATGGCACCATGTTATGCGTCCTGCCATTGGAGTTGTATGCTGGCAGTGTGTTGGGAAGGTGGTTTCCTCGCTGGTACATCGTCATATTAGTGAAAAACACAAACAATGAGTGAAGCAAATAATCTATCAAAACTACGTCTATAATATGACGCCGGTGTTTCATTATGAAGGAGAAATCTACGGGGCCCGAGTGCCAGTTAACAGAGTATTTACATTAAAGATACCAGACACGACACACCAACCATGAGAGCGGGATGAAAAATTACACATTTTTACAATGTGCCTACTGATGACTTTTTTACTTTGTTTTAAAAATTACGTTTTGTTACATAAAACGTTTTAAAAATTAGATTCATTTTCGATTTGTGTATTTTTGTCATACCATCAAGTTGCCAAAAAATATATGGAGATAATGCAAACAAACTGATGATGGTAGGCCCACTGCGGTACCATTTATCAAAGGTTGTTTTAATACGAAATCGATTTATCAGTTACAAGTGTCTCAGTGGTGAGAATCTTAGAAATAACAATTTACGTAAGTAGTATACATAGAGCAGAACTCTTAGTACCTAAAACGTACTGAATAATTAGTGTTTTAGGGCAATCGGGAGGTAGTTATCTCCCCTTGTTTTTTGGCCATTTGTTACTATTTATGAAGTGGGGTGCGTGCGGAGCACCC
>JAUELC010178340.1:0-10992 GCA_031471745.1 Cryptochiton stelleri | reverse complement strand
CCCCCTAGTCATAAGGAACATTTGTGCAAAGTATAAGCTTCTTCAAAGTTTTCGTTTAAAAGTTATGGCCCGGACAATGTGATGTGGACAGACGGACGGATGGACGGACGGACAGACAGTGCCATAACATAAAACGTCCACTTTCTTCGAAAGCGGGCGTATAAAAATGGACAAAACTGTTTAACTGAAAAGTCGATCTGTAAGTTGGCAAAAGACAGTTCAATCCACTGAAGCGTTAATATCAGATCTTGTAAAGGAAACGGTTTACCTGATTTACGTCCTTGTTGGGTGTAGTCCTTATTTTGACTGTCCATTCTCTGGGTGTCCTGATCTCGATTCTTGGTTGAGTATTTGAACACAACTGCCCCACGATGACCAGTGCGTCCAAGGTTTTCAATTGCCGTCCCTTGTTTTTTTCTTTGCATTGTGTCTTCAACACTAATTTCATGGCTTGAATGAGGTTTCTGACCAGGATGTTGCAGATTAACATTCACTCTTGGAGGATTTTGAATATTCATTGCCAGTGGAGGATTTTGAAAATGCATTGGTGGATTTGGCAAATTCATTGGTGGATTTGGCAAATTCATTGGTGGATTTGGCAAATTCATTGGTGGAGGAGGAAAATTCATTGGAGGAGGTGGAAAATTCATTGATGGAGGTGGAAAATTCATTGGTGGAGGTGGAAAATTAATTGGTGGAGGGGGAAAAGTCATTGTTGGAGGTGGAAAATTCATTGGAGAACGTTGAAAATCTGTTGGATGAGAATTTCCAAAGTGATCATGAATGTTCATATTTGGGTGCTGAATGCTGGGAGCAAAAGAGGAGGACGGCTGTTCATCCTCTGGTGATCTTGATCGATCATAAGTATCAGCTTTCCATGTTTTTTTTCTGTGAATTGGAGATGCAGATCTACTATGGTTATAGGATCTGAAGTTCCTCTTTCTATCAGATCGAGATCTACTGTAAATACTGCTGTTTGTAGGAGACTGTGATCTACTACGGCTATCTGATATGAATGATATATCGCTTTCTTCAGATGTAGATCTAATGCGACTGTAACATCTGAAGGGCCTCTTTCTCTCAGTGGGTGATCTTGATCTACTTCGGCAATCTGCTCTGAAGGGCCTCTTTCTCTCAGAGGGTGATCTTAATCTACTTCGGCTACCTCCTCTAAATGGTCTGTTTCTGTCGGCAGGTGATCTTGATCTTCGTCGGTTATCTGCTCTAAAGGATCTGTTTCTCTCTGAGGGTGATCTTGATCTAGTTCGGCTTTCTGCTCTAAAGGATCTGTTTCTCTCCGAGGGTGATCTTGATCTAGTTCGGCTATCTGCTCTAAAGGGTCTCTGTCTCTCTGCGGGTGACCTTGATCTACTTCGGCTACTTGCTCTAAACAATCTGTTTCTGTCAGTGGGGGATCTTGATCTGTAATAACTATCAGCTCTGGATGATCTCCTGTCCAAGGATATCTTACTACCAATTCGTGATGATCTTTTGTTAGCAACTTCAAAAGCTCTATTTCTATCTGGGGGAGATTTGGATCGTTTATTGCTGCAAGATCTAAATGATCGTTCTCTATCTGGTGGAAATATGTATCTTCTACGACTGCCAGACCTAAAGGATCTTTTTCTATCTGGAGACCTTGATCTATTAACACTGTTATTTCTGAATCCTCTTTTTCTGTTTACTAAATATCTGTTATGGTTAGAACCATGAGTTTCAGTTTGATTTCTCTGCACAGATATGGATGGGTTATAACTACCCCTTCTGAACGATCTTTTCCCCCCTGTTGAAGATCTGGACTGTTTCCGGTCACTGGCTTGGCTACTATTATTCTCTAGGGATACAGATCTATTTTGGCTACCAGATCTACTTGATTTACTTATATCTGATGGAGATATGGATTGATTATCTCTACTTGGTTTGTTTTCACCTGAAAGTTCGGTTTCTGAGTGTGTGGAGCTAATATCACTCAGTAGCTCATTTGAACTAACATCGTCTCTGGAGAGTATGCTACTACATGAAGATACATTACTATATCGATCAAACTGATTGTCTTGATTCTCAAAATGCTCTTCAGCAATTACTGTCTTTATCCCTTCATCTTCTTCTTCCTTTGTATCAGAATTATGTGTGCTAGCTTTACCAACTTCCCCAGTGTCAGATTTGACGCCTGTGCCACTCATCAAGTCATCTTTATGCAAAGTCTTACTTGGGTTAGATCTGGTGCGTGTTCCACTCATCAAGTCATCTTTGTGGGGAGTCTTTTTCTGGTCACTATGAGGCAGGGACTCCCTTATGTCATCTTTGTGTTGAACCTTCTTTTGTTGATCTTTATGCCCTGAAGTTCTTGTACTGACAGATGTTGTAAGAGCTTCTTTTCTCTTGGCCATATTTTTATCTTTTGATTGACACATTCTGGTACCGTGTGTTTTCTTTTGAGAATCTGTCTGAGAAGTACCTTTTTGATTTGGATGATTGGAATACCTGGGCATCGATGGATCTCCAGTCCTCCTACTGCCTGTGTAAATCGATTGTTTTTTATTCTTATTTCCATTGGACTCTTCTCTTGCAGACCTCTCACCATTCTTGTCAGACTTAGAGTAACTTTTCTCGGTTCCTGATTTTTAAGAATAAATCTTTATGAGCTTTACCTATTTGGTACTTTAAATAACTTAATAATTCGATATAATTTTACTTTGACACTAAAATATCATATTATAATATCCTTTAAGAATATAACTGTCATTTAGGGAACATGTCAAAATTCGGAACACGATTTTCATTCCATTGGAACAATTGAGTACACTATGAATACTGCTCTCATCTTAGTCAAATGTTCATGAAAGCTACGTTCAGAATCAATGGTCCTGGAATTTAATGCACGACCTGGAAAGTCGTTTAATACACTCCCAAATGGGCTTTCCCTTTCTGACATTGGCATTATGAAAGGAAAGCTAATTTGCAAATCCCAGACCTAAAAAACTACTATTTTGTGAAATGAATGATGAATTTGATTGATGATCAATGGTTGATACCTAGTTTAGTCAATTTCAATTGTTGGTGGCGAAAGAATAAATCCATTGTTTTCTGGAAAGTTTTCAGAAACCAAACTTAACCAAAGTTTGTTAACCAAACTCAATATATTTTCAAGATGGCGCTCTTGATCTGATAATGATAGGGAATGTGGTAGTACAGTCAATTTTTTTCATCCTATTCAGAATTGTCCTGATTCAGAATGGATAATATTGTGAACATAAGTGATTTCAGTGATCTCCTCAGAGTGAGTCGGTTGTTCTGTAGAAATATTCAATATTACAAACATGCTCCTTATATTCACCGGTTTACAAAGATTGTTTTTATACCAAAATGTTTGAAGTCGGAATGTTCAGATACATGTATCAATTGCAGACATTCATGTAAGGTCAACGTTCCAATAAAGACCAATGTTCCATCAATTGCCCAGTCGAATGAAGATGTGTTCCAATTGAGATGAAATTCATACATCTCTATGGTTTGTTTGATTAATTGGGATTTTATGGTATACTTACAGTTATTTCAGTCACGACAGCATGTGAATCTAAGCGGTGAAGGAAACCACCATTAACATCACTGGCAACAAACAATGACAAGATATAACCAAAGCAATCAATTTAAAATAAGACAAAATGTGAAACTGTACAATTCAAGACACAACAACTAATCAGGCTCCAGTCCTTTAGCTCAGAGAGCACCAGCGCAGGGAGCTCCCACCAGCCATCCACCCTTAGCTCAGAGAGCACCAGGGCAGGTAGCTCCCACCAGCCATCCACCCTTAGCTCAGAGAGCACCAGGGCAGGGAGCTCCAACCAGCCCCTCGACATCTCTGTAGTAGAATCTTAAATAAGGAAAAGTACCTGGGTTGGTTTGTACTCCTAAAACCAAAAGACTCAGATTGCTACTTTCAATATTAGCTGGGCATCTACTATTCTTATCGGATACATTTGTGGCTTCTTCAATACTTGGAAATTCAAGAACTGCATGTCTGCACAAAAAAAACAACAACATATTTTTATTGAAGGAAAAGACATTTTGAATCAGAACAATCTACGAAATATCCCGAGGGCCGTCCAAAGGGGGTTTCTGTTCTGCATTGCATAAAGCCTGTAGTACAGTGGACAAACAATTTTTCATTTGTCTTCTCAAATTTGTCTATATTTTGTTATAAAAATGTTACATCACTCTGTCCTTATTCCCAATGCATGTTAATCAAAGATGGGATGCAAACAAGTCCAATGGAACTCTTGGCCCTGTAGATGTTCTTCTCGATTGCCATTTCACTCGGTCATAACAATGACATCTATTCTTATATCTCCATGGCCCGGGTCGTGGAGCTACATAATCTGCATGCCCTGGAACTTTTCAAATTATGGATGAATCTCGTTTCATTTAGATAAAATATCATCAGCGACATAAGACTGGACGATATTCACAAAACACAACAGAATCCAAAAATTTCAGTTGACTCCAGAATAATCCTTGAAAAATGTTCAGTTGAGACTCCATAATCCAAAGCATTACGTCACTAAACACATTTAAAGTTTATCCACAGACTCCTAGTGGAATCCACACAACAAACCCAGTCTTAAGGCAAAAATTTGTCTTTTTCTTATGGTTTTCCTACGCTGGTGTATACTCACTGCACAATCCAAAGCACAAGATAGATTTAGTCATTTCAAACCTGTGAATTCCATAGCTGTTTTTTGCACAATGCATGGCCAAGAAATAAAATGCAATGTAAAACTGTCCAGATAATTTCCTGATAATGTACATGTAGGTTCACAAGTTGATTGATATGCTGGCATACCAGGCATGTTAATACACAAAAATTCACAGCACAACTTGAGGGTAGAAACATAAGAATCCCTCTGGTTTCTCCACATGAAATGCTATCAAAGAATTCAAAAGATAAGTTTGTATATTCACAACAATCCACAGGGTCACGCTCAGGTATAAAGAATCATTTCAAATATAATTCAATGTTGCCTAACCACATTAAAGTTTGCTCTTTTGCTGAGTTTATGAGCACCTAAGTTACATGTACAGCATCCTCCACACAAAATGTAAACTGGTTCAATCTGGTTTAAAATCCTCAACACCTTAACCAGTGATAACACCTTAACCAGTGATAACACACACAAAATCCTTGTTCATGTTTTTATAGTTAGAATCCTTTATGTACAACTGAAAGTCACTTATCCAGATTGAAATTTGTGCTTTTTCTGGATTTAAAAATTACACGCTCCTTCACTTAAGTTACACAATACATGTATATCCTCATCCACACGAAATGTAAAAGTATTGATGTTCACAATTAACCAATGCTTTCGAATTCACTCATTTACTTACTTGACTTTATATTTTACTTAAGAATATTTCACTTATGCAATGAGTTAACACTGAAGATATAGGATGTGGCAAATTAAGCAGGAACGCTTGCAAAAGCGACATCACAAACTCTGATGACTTTCACACATATACATAATCATCAAGACCACTGGGAGATTTAAACTTACGAGGTACACTGAATGCTGGTTAGAATCTCATTTAAATCACCATTAACTTTGAAAGTCAAAAGCAATTGATCTATACAAAAGAATATATGAAAATGGTTGATATATTTGTATTTTCATATTTTTAAAAGTCCAACATATTTAAATCAAAGGAAGTGCTTTGTTTGTTTGTCTTTTTTGTTTTATGTCATACTAGTGCTCAACATATTTCTTAGCGGGATAAATCACACTGGCAGAGGGATCTCAACATGTTCAAATACTTACCAACTCTCTTCATATTGTTACATGTGCTATATATAAAGTACACAAACATGAAACTGGAGAAGAAAAAAGAACATTTATCTTGTTACCCATGAGAAGAAGATTTGTTCACTGGAGGAATTTGAATTTTACTGGCTGAAGGAAAATGAGACTTCAGGATTTCAACACTGGTATCTGAAGGTACATTGTTCACAATAACACAAACTGGCACTGTATATTTATCTAAAAAAAATCAAGCATAGCATATAAATATAATAAACATTTTACTACAAATAACTGGTGAAGAATCAGAAAATGAACATGTTCCATTGAAGGGATTCCTAGTCAAAAGGAGATATGAAGCACATGACACAAAAAAGTGGTACATTTTAAGAAAACACACTATTTTTAACACATCGCTAAGTACGTCTTCACATACATGGAAAAGAATCAGGTAAACGATGCACATTCAGAAAAAAATGAATCAAACGTAAATACCAGAGACAGCACAGTAAAAACAATTCCACAAAACCTGGGCTGGGTTGTTCACAAGATAAACCAGGGTTGATGTGACAGGGGTCACAAAGAAACTAAATTGTGACGAGTCATCGTACAACAATAGTTTGAAGTTAACACTGATTCGAGCAACTGGATAATAAAACAAAGCCATTGATTATTGTTATCGTAAAACACTAGTGATATCACACAGTTCATACGTCACAAAGAGGCGACATCACATTTTCGACGTCATTTCTATTGTGACGTCACGGCGCTGGCACAACGCTTTATATTTTGTTGCAAGAGGATGTTCCAGTACTTGAGCAACCGTTCTATGACGTCACCAACTGCTCGTGCAGAACAATGTATATCCTTATAAGCCATGAAAAAATATATAAATTTTTAATGAAACTCACCTCAAAAGTGCAAAAAAAATATGTAGTGTGAGAAAAAGATGATCCAGCACAAGCCCTTGTATTATGACAAATATCACTCTCATCTATTCATTTAGAAAATCGCTTGCCTCCGACTTGAGTGATATTCATCGTAATACTTGGGCTCTCATTGGTCAACCTGTATTTAATCCATCTCCAGCCTCGCATGTTAATTGCTAGTTCTGGGCCACTGCCCACCAAATTGTGGATGAGTCACCCAGTGGGCCATTTCTTCACTGCAAACTACACAGATTATATCTGTATGGTCCTTCCACAGAGAATATTTAATATGTCTCTTGAAGTCTTCATACGACAAAATGGCAAAAAGATGCAAGAAATAACTTTTTTTGCAACCGTAAATCCAGACACAATATACAGTATTCACATTGTAGCCACTTGGTCCCTAAGTATGCGACATTGCCACTAACACTGGTACTGAGTTTATGCTATTACTACTAACCCTTGTACTAAGTATGTGGCATTAAAAATACCACTGCTATGTGTTATGCGCGATGAGACAATCAAGACAGTTGAGTCAGGGTTGTAAAAGATGAGGTAACAGTTGCCTCCGTGTCACAAATTATTTCAATGTGAAGAGAATTGAAACAGAAAGGCATTCTTTTTATTCTAATTCTAACTTGGAATTTCAAAGAATATTCAACACAGTGAACCAACCACCAAAGTAAGAATAAAGCAAGTCTTGAAGTGTCTATTTAAAGATAGTGATTTATCTGTACACATCCACAAAAATAAGCCTCAGTCAGAGCCATGTCCCCAGCACATGTAGGTAAGATGTAATAATGACAATGCCATATGTCGGTACAAATCTAAATTTGAATTTGATTGTTTGTTTGTTTGTTTGATTGGGGTTTTACACCATACATACTTTAGGTTATTTCACTTATATGATGGCTTGCCAGCCCAATGGGTGAAAGAAGCCACCGCCAGACACCACTGGCAACAAACAATGACAAGATACAAGGCAACCCACAGTCAGGACATAACAAGACGCCACAAATGTTTCCCAAATTCCTGAAGAATTATGTTTAACTCCACGGATAAGAATGAAATCATGTAAAATATTTTGGCTTCAAATGCATCAATCTCTAACCAGATTTGTCTATCCTTACACTCTCTCAACAAAAACATAATCATGAAGAAATGGGGCCATATTTAAAATGTTACATGCGTGTACCATGTAAAATGTAAATAATCGGTCAGTATGTTAAGTTTAAGGGCAGAGTGTTGGACTGTTGGGGTGCTATTTTTTTAGATCCTAGACCAATGCACGCAGATAACATGTTGTCCTTGTTTATTCGAATACTAAATTAGACAACGAATATGGGATATCTGTAATCAACTATTCGTTCGCCAATATCCACTTATCCATTTCAGACTAGCACTCAAGGGTATTTCGCTTTGACAACAGTGAACTTCCAAGTTCCAACAGTAAACAGCAACACAATACAGCAGAACCAAAATGTCACTGTCAAAGTGCAGCTGTCTCTGTCAAAGTGATGTTGTTGTCACTGTCAAAGTACTGTTGTCAAGTGCTGACAAAGTGCTGTTGTCACTGACAAAGTTACACTGTCACTGTCCAAGATTGATTTATTGGTGTTTAACACCGTGCTCAAGGGTATTTCACTTTTATGACGGCAGTGTACTCCAACATCAAATAGCCACACTATAAAGTATAAACACAACTATAAAATGTGAAGTGTTTTGCTCCGTTTGAAAATAATATTCTTCCAGTGCTAAGTAAAGACTGCATGACTATGCTTGAAATATGCTGCCCTTAGCTACATGTAGATGGCAACAGTCCAAGTGTTGCTGTCACTGTGAACCTGATGTTGTCACTTTTATTAAAATATTATAGGTTTATAAAAAAAACCTACCTTTTACAAGAGGCTCTTCCATTGTCTTCTTTCTTTCATCCTGTAAATCACAGCAAGTGATAATAACTATACCGGTATTTATATAAATAAAATGGATAACATATTGACCTTTCACCCTTTCTGTTAAGACGAGGATAAGCTTAATTTACCCTAATTTAACGTTCTATAAGCTTACATACAACAGATTGATATTTTCCTTCATGATTTTACGATAAGATGTGTACTGAGTTGTTTATCAAGCGGTTTTGGTTCCTCTATTGGCATGATTAAGAAAGTGAGACTATCTACCAAAGTTAACTACAATATGATTATCATATAATATAACTGTACAAAAACTTTATTAGCATGTCATTAAAAGAAGGTACTTACTTCTTCTGTCGATAGTTGATCAACAACATCCAAATCTTCCATGTTTAATTCATCCATGTTAAGTTTATCTTGATTACATGCATCTGTTTTATTTTCATTATCTTCATCAGCATTTACTTTATCCGGATTAATGATTTCAATTTTGGTATCTTCATCCTCCATTACTATACCTGGATTATTCGTTTCACTTTCATCATCTTCAACTATAACAATATCTGGATTATCTGTTTCATTATCCATATCTTCATCTGCTTTTATGTTATCTGTCTTATCTGTTTCGTTTTCAACAAATTCATCCATGTTTACCAGATCTGGTTTATCAGTTATGTTTTCGCCATCTTCATCCCTATCATTTTCAACAACTTCCTCCATGTTTTTTTTATCTCTATTATCGGTTTCATTTTTGCCATTTTCATCGGTTTCATTTTCAACAACTTCATCCAAATTTTCTCTGCCTGGATAAATTGTTTCATTTTCAACATCTTCATCTGCTCTATCTGTATTATCTATTTCAATTTCGGCATCTTCATCAAAGTTCATTATATCTGTATTATCAGTTTCATTTCCGCCATCTTGATCTGTTGCATTTTCAACAATTAAATCTATATTTCCTCTGTCTGAATTATCAGTTTCATTTTCGGCATCTTCATCTACGTTTACTCTATCTGTATTATCGGTTTCAATTTCAGCATCTGGATCAATGCCTACTCTCTCCGTACTATCAGTTTCAATATCGGCATCTTCATCAATGTTTACTATATATGGATTATCTGTTTGAATTTCAACAACTTCATCGATGTTTACTTTATCCAAATTATCTGTATCATTTTCAGCATCATCTACTTCAAGGTCTTCTGAAAATCCCTCTATCACATTGGGTTTCAGATCATCGCTTAAAATACTATCATTAGCTCCTTGACTTAGATTCTGCTCTTCATTTGCATGTAACAGATTCTCTAATTCTTCCAGAAGACGTTCTTCACTGATATCTCCTTGATCAGCACCTCCAATATTATCATTACATAGAACATTATCTTCATCACAGGCTAATACATTTGGCTCAGCGTCATCTTTAGTATTTATTTGTGGATCATTTTCCATGATGTTACCTTCTATATAATTTTCATCTTGCTCCACAGCTTCTGTTTCCATAACTTTGTTTAGTTACCAGTATTTTAAAAAATCTGAAATAAACCAATAGTTGAATACTAAAATAAGCAGCGAGCCTGAGCTTTCAAACGAAATTAAACAAAAGAATGAAACCCAATGAGTGTAATTACAATATGGAGCTGTATAGATGTCATACAAACTTCAAATGAGACTTCATAAGTACAAAAAATGCACTCAAAAATTGAATTGTAGTAATGTTATTGTCCAGTCAGTCAGGGCTCATTTTGCAACCAAAATATCTAATTGCATTGATTGATTGATTGGGGTTTTATGCCGTACCTACGGTTGTTTCACTCATATGCTACATGTATAAATGCTCTAGCAGTAGCATTTAAGTCAGTGGCGCCAGTTACCTCACTGCTTTAGGCTGGGCTTGGATGTGCAAGCGTTTGATTGTTTGTTTGATTGAGGTTTTACGCAGTATTTAAGGTTATTTCACTCATATGACAGCGTGCCAGCCAAATTTGTTTGTTTCGCGTTTTACACCATTTGTTTGTTTCACTTTTATGACAGCATGCCAGTCCAACGTGTGAAGGAAAACCACCCCCGACACCACTGGCAACAAATCATGACAAGATACAAGCCAACCACAGGACATAACAGGACGCCACAACAGATCGGCTTTGTGTTGCCCCTTAGTTGCCAGTAGACAGTGGATGAGTTGGTATAGAATGCGGACAAGTTGGGTCTGGACGAGTTGATATGAGGACGAGTCGACCTATATTCAGCCCGAGCAAAGCTTCGCTTCTTATGACCTACATACACAGATAACAGAAAGCGTTTATGGGTTCAATTGGAACAGTATATCCATTCATAATTATGTAGACTGCTTATAGA
>JAUELC010178120.1:0-10995 GCA_031471745.1 Cryptochiton stelleri | reverse complement strand
CCCAAAGGTCCCGGGTTCGAATCCCGGTGGAGGCAAGCAAATTTTTCTCTCTTCATTTATTACAAATATATATTGTCGTCGTCAAACTCAAATACGTGTTTAGACGTTTTCAATGTTTTGTTTTGTTTTGCTTGGGGTTTTACTCCGTAATTAGGGTTATTTCATTACTATGAAGAATGGACAATCATTTGAAGCAATACATGGTGCAGTAAGACAAAGTGTGGAATTTGCATATTACGGCCAATCGCCCCCGCTCACACACACAGACACACCACACCTCTTCAAAACCATAGGCACAGCGGACCAACCTAAAGCATAGGAAACTAGTGTAGAATGAGCAATGACTGTTACGATTTGTCCTAGCATATGTAACATTTTGTCTGCGAACTTCCCTTAAAATGTTATGAAAGATGGCATGCCATGTTAGTATACACAATAACTTTTAAAACTATATCATAACGGGGTTGATTAATTGATTAATTGGTTGTTAAAGCCTTGTCAATGATATTTCACTTACATGGCGGCAGTGCACTCTAACGGTAAATAGCCACACCAACATAACCATGAAATGTGAAGTGGTTCGCTCTGTTAGAACAATAATGTTTCTCCAGTGCTTAAGGAAGACAGCATGACTTCGCTCGGGGCATACTGATGTCAGCCAGAGGGCTGTCATAAAGAGATGAACAACTTATCCAGTGAGATTTGCCTATATCCGAAACAGTTTTCTGAAATTCAACATGTTTTCTTCTGAAACCAATGCAATTACAATATCTCGATGTAAGGATCCGGCTATAAAGATAAAGATAGCGCCAATAGCCCTTAAACTTTGATCGTTAACACGTTTTGTATCCTGTTATCTGTACGAATGTACTATCGCTTTAAAAAATAGCCACAGGCATTCAAAAGTATTGAGAATATTTTTGTAAACATTGTTTACAACAAATACAACACCACTATAAATGTTTGAAAATCATTCAAACTATATGTTGTACTGCTATAAAAACAAGACTACATGAGTTGTAATGCCAGCGTTAACGATAAACTGTAGAGCTTAAATCTTATTCCTACATCTCATAGTGAATATATTTCGGTATAAACCAACCATCAGTTAAATTAGTATCAGTTCAAGTTGAGGCTCTAGTATAAAACCTATAGAAAATATTTGCTTAAAATGAAAAATATATAAGGGCATGAATATATCACATATACCACGAACAGTTAGTAAAGGGAGGTAATTGGTGCAACTGAACTAACGCTTCGTCTTTATTAGTTTGCAAAGAGATAGCATGTGTAAATTTGCTTTCATAAATCAAGTCACTTTCTTGGAGATGCAAAACATGCCCAGAGCAATCTTGGCGTTGAGTAGATATCATCTGATCGGGTAACGCGATACGTCTAACCACCAAAGGCAAGTGTTGCTGCCTCGCTAGAATAAAGTGGTTAGAACAATTGGCTGATCTGCTGCCTGTGCTGCAGGATGTTGTTAGGTGATATACCCGAACGGTTTATAAATTCTTTGAAAGAGGAGAAAACCTAAAACAAAAGTGAATGCAGTCGAGCTTTCACTACACGTACGTTATTTTATCACACAAGAATAATTGGTTACCGCGGACTACCCTCTCTTAGCTGGGACAGGTACTAGTTCAGACAATTTGGCTGGCTGAGAATCGTTTGGGATTGAACCTACGACCGTCAGAATCAGGCCGGCCATAGCAATTGTCCTTGCAAGAAGCCAAGGAATAAAACACATTGCCAACAGAATGAAAATCGATAGGATCTGTTTTTCTGTTTATCCATCGTTTTAAATGTCATCCAATTGATATGTAAATTATAAGAAAATGACACTTCCTGGATGTCAATCAAGGGATAACAATAGATCGCGTTATGCGGAAATAGAACATGTCAACTATTTGTTGACCAGAATAACAAATACTTCATCTCTGAATATTTTACATCAGAAATTCGATCAATGAATGTCCACTCAAGGAACACACTATGTTAAAGACCTGCTAGCTTTCTCCATAACACGGGTCTGTCGATGACAGATTGAGGCTAATGGAAAATGAAGTAATTGTCGTCAACATTATTTAAGGAAAGTTGTCGCCGTATTACAATTGGGCTTTCCTGCGCAATAACATCATTTAAAGATATAAATGGTCATATATGTTCACACGGTAATACATTTATGTTGATAGTACAGAACCAGCGTGTGTCCCCCGAAGTGTGTGATTTGCCCTATGAATAATATAAAACGTTTGGGAGGGGGAGGGACTTATCTCCAGCACAGTTGTTATTTGATTGGGTTTTAGCGCCGTACTTGACGTTAGTTCACGCATACATGGCGGCATGCCAGCCACATGAGGGAAGGAAAGCACTTTCGACACCACTTGTAAGAAAGAACGACAGGATACAAGACAGAGCAAAAAAGAAATAAGAAAAAGTGTGCTTATTTAGAGTACAAGACACTAAAATAGATCGGATTCTGCTGCCTTTAGCTCAGAGATCTCCAGACCACGGGAACTTGTCACCGACCGCTCACCCTACCATGGTGGAAAAGCCGTTTATAGACTACAATATTCCCAATGTGTTCATCATTTGGAACTTATTGGCATCTTGATTTTAAGAGTCACAGTTTTTCTCTTATTTTTACAAAACACTTCCGACAGAACACGTAACAAATTTGGCGAAACTTACTGAAAAAAAGCAGAGCGCGAGTATAATAGAGGATATTTGAAAGGGGATAAAACAAAAAACAATCTCATCTCCGAATGAAAGACCCTATCGAGGTGTTGGCAAAACTGGTGTTTGACAATTACTTATGTTCCGCTGAATGTCTCCTCAATGGAGATAATATATGTAAACGGAGATACTATATGGTTGACTAATCATGACAAATTGCTGCTCTGCAACAGTTGTATGTAGCGTTTGCAGGTTCTTCGGCATATTTGCACACATTCATATTTGCCAGATTTCAATTTGGAGTGAATTGAGTTTTATCTTGTTTGTTTTTTTGTCTGAGAAAGAAAAAGATTAAATCAAACATGGCGTAAACAGCCCACCATATATTATTTCTATTCTCATGATATTGAGGGGAAAACAAAAATAAGACACAAAATATTTAACACCAGTTTTGTAAACAACTTGATTTGCTCAATCATATTCCGATGTATACATGTGATCCATCTGTTTAGGTTGTTGAAGCCAAGACGGAGTCAGCTAAGCGTTTCTCGCCTGGGGCTGGGTATTCTACTTAGATTCCTTTTTTTCAAATCCTGGTAATATATCTCGAATTTTAAGGAGGAGAATAGCAGATTTTGTAGAAATTGTTATTTGACTAGACTGCAAACCTGATACACGTTTTTCCAAGAATAATACTAGAACGCACCAATTGTGATTTTTAAGTTCGTGTAATTATATTTTATCTCAGAAATATGACATTTCCAATATATGAAATACCTTCTCAAATTGCGGATCAGTGCGTGTATGTATGTACAATGCCAACCTGAAAGTATATCCTACCATGTTTCAACTCAGGTGTACACCAGACAACAGTCTTCTGACTAAGGGTAATATATTTTTAACCATATATACGATGTCAGCTTTGGAAGAGGCCCTCTGACTAAATATAGTTTGTTTCAGAAACATATGTATAACACGATTTAAAACAATTTCCATTTATCAAGTTATTTGTATACATATCGGACGCTGTTAATATACCAGTTTTGCCAACATATTCTGCGATAATAACATGATTGAGGATAGAGGCATCACAACGAGGCTGAACTGTCGTTAAATTGGTTAAATTCTTCAGTAATAACTCAATTTAAAGATTTAATTAGGTCTGCCTAGCCAAAGGGATTGACGTTGATCTTATCTCGGTCTGACCCGGAGAGGGGATTATGTACTCGAACAATGCGTTCAATTGTATATCTTTGTCCAATATGGGAAGTGTTAGAGTCACTTACAGATTTGTAAGATAACAAAATTCGAGAGATGACACATTCTCCGTGGGTTCCAATCAACCACAATCTGGCGAAGTCGCTGAGATAATCTATTCGTATGCATCCTTACCGTGATCCTGTCTCGTTTCATTCTAGTGTATTCAGAGACTTCTCAGAAATAGTATTTTACCCAATTGTCCACAAGAACAACAAGGGAAACGCGAGTCAGTTTGAGACACCTTGGGGCCTATATGCCCAAGCAGGGAAAATGGTACCATCCCCTGTTATTTTTTGTTTGTTTTTTAATACCGAGATTAAATTAAATGTTATATGAATGTTAACGGTTATACCATTTTGGAACCCTCTAATTGAAATGGTGGAAAAGATGTGTGTGTGCGTGTGAGTGCGTGCGGGCGGGTGTGTGTGTGTGTTGGCCTGACAGTCAATGTTGGGCGCCAAGCGAAAACAAATACGAGCGAAGTATGGGCCAAGAAAATCACGACCCTTTTTAAATTGTTGATTTAAAAGTGTCTTGATCGTATTGTGCTTTCCTACGTAATCTACCATTCCAAAGATCATATTTCTACAGATGGCAATGTTTGAGCCTTGTTGTTTTTTCGGGGGTAATCACACGTGAAGGAGGAAAGGTTTCTATGGGCGTTTCCGAAGTGCGCTTCATAGATTTGTTTTATTGTGGGCCATAACTCCGTGCCTGGCAAGAAGTGAGATTTGTAAACTCGTATAGTCATAGCGAAGTGACTTGATATGCCGTGTGAAATTTAGAGTTGGTTCAGTAATCAATAGCGCAAAAATCATCATATGCATGCCATAGTCATTGATGGTAGAACCAGTAAGCGAGGCTGTCTGTTGAATTGAAGTATATAACGGAAGTATAACGTTGACCGATGAGATCGCGTGGTGTTTTGTTAAGAGAGTTCGCACAGGTGTTCCATTAAAACACCTGTAATTCAAAGAGAAAATTCATGCTTTCATATAAGTGAAATACCATTGAGTGGGACTTTAAACGTTAGTCAAACAAATATAACAAATTTGTGTCTTGCTTGTAGCTTATTCGGGTACAGAACAGACTAGAAATAACTTAACGTCTGGACGCACCAAAAACAAGCCAAATTCTGACGCAGCAAATAATTATGGCGTCGGTTAGCGCGGCTCACATGCGTCTGCTCTGCCGCTCGTTTTGAAGACAGACGCGATCATGAAACTGGCAAAATGCGCATACTCTTCATATAGAAGTAAAATATTTTTCGTCACGGCGCGTTTTCAAAAACGTATAGATGCGATTTTGTTTTTATTTATACGCGATTGCGACGCGTCAGAGCACGCACTGGCGCGTTTTATGTTTCCCCGTTTTAGGCGAGTTTTTGTTTTTCTTCCAGTCGCGGTAAGGTTAAGTTAGTTCTTGTCTGCACTGTATATACAAAATCACGACAATGGCGAAAAGTTCGCCTGTACCAAGCTTATTTGTATGTGAGCTTATTTGAGAAAAAAAACAACAACATTAAGCTTCGGAACGTGGAACATTTCATGCACTTTAATAAAATCACTCCCATGGGCTTTGTTAAATAGCTATTTAAAATGTAACTTCATCCTTACCTTAGCCCCTGTTCATTTCCTAACACGCAATTACAACCATTAGCTTTTCGTTTAACGTCTCTGGTATTATAGTTTTATTTTTAATAGACATGTGTTCAATTCCCACAGGGATCCATCCATCAATTATTCGTATATACATGCAATTATCTCAAGGAAAAATGGCACAATTTCATGGTCTTGAACTAAATATAGCTTTAAATTACATTCCGTGAAATCAGAAAAGAAGAGTTTGAAATCATCTCCAGCACAGTTTTGTGATAGTTTTGTGATCAATTTATTTGATTGTGTATTAGCGCCGTACTTAACGCTAGTTCACGCATATGTGACGACATGCCAGCCAAATGAGCGAAGGAAACTACCTTCGATACTTCTGGTGTCAAATAATGACAATTTACAAGACAAAGAAAGAGCGAAAATCATGATGCCACAGAAAAGAGTGTGCAAATTTAGAGTACAATCCACCGAAATAGATCGGCTTTGTGTTGCCTTTAGCTCAGAGAGCACTTGACCACATGAACTTGTCACCGATCGCCCATTAAAGCATGGTGGAAAAGCCGTTCATAAACTCCAATATTCGGAAAGTGTTGATCATTTGGAACTTATTGCTATCTTGATTTTAGGAGTTACAGTTCTGTCGTCTTTTTGCAAGGCACTGCCGACATAACACGTAACAAATTGAGCGAAACTGCCTGAAAATCAGACCCACTCAAAATCAGGCACTTAAGAGTGGGCGAGTAAAATAGAGGCTATTTTTAAGAGGAAAAAACAAAAAGGTCAAGGTGTTGACAAACAAAAATGGAGATACTACATGTTAAACTATTCATGTCAAATTGCATTTAAGAATTTTACTCGTCATTATACAAGTATATATATTTTAAGATGTTCTGCAACAGTTGTATGTAACGTTTGCAGGTTACCCTGTACATTTGCACACATTTTTATTTGTCAGATTTAAATTTGTAGTGAATTTTTTCCTGTGAAAGAAAAAGATTAAATCAACATGGCGTAAGCAGCCCACCATATAGTATTTTTATTCGCGTGATATTCAGGGAAAAAAAGAACATCAAACACAAAATATATTGTAAGCAGCTTGCCTTCCTCTATCATATTCCGATTCCTTTTATAAAACTTGTTGAAGCTAAGTCGGAGACAGCTAAGCGTTTCTCGTCTGGGGCTGGATATTTTACCGAGATTCTTTTTTTTTTCAAATCCTGGTAATATATCTCGATTTTCACGGAGGAGAATAACAAATTTTATAGAATTTTTCATTTAACTAGACTGCAAACCTGATACACGTTTTTCCAAGTAAAATTCTAGAATGCATCTCTTAGACCAATTTGGATTATTAAGTTTATGTAATTAAATTTTATATCAGAAATATGAATTTCCAATATATGAAATACCTTCTCCATAAATTATGGATCAGTGGGTTTATGTATGTATAGTGACAAATTGAATGTAAATTCCACCATGTTTCATCCAGATCTACACCAGACAACAGTCCTCTGACTCTAACCTATGTTTATGATGTCAGCTATGGAATAGGCCCTCTGACTACGGACAGTTTGTTTCACGAAAATACGTGTAACCCGATTTAAAACATTCGTTTAATACTCATTTATATAAATAACAAGTGATTTAAATCATTTGTACTTGTAAATTATCGATAATTGCCAGTGTTGTACGTAGAGAGAGATTTGCAGTCTTTATGATTCAAATAGCATCCAAGTAACCGCAGCCCTGTGGATTAAGGGTTGGCCCTGGCAGGCTTTGGTTCCGGGTTCGATCCCCGGAATCCTCTGTACATGTAAGAAATATATGTTAGCTAAAAATATATATCATTTAAAAATATATTAAAACTGCAAAACAAAATAATCTATAAAAAAATAGCTGTCAACTATTCTCAGTATACATGTAATTATCTATATATTTATGTTCTTTTTATAAATGCAGTGAGAAAAAAAATGCTTGCCTCTACCGCGATTCGAACCCGGATACTCTGGGTTACTGGCCCAACATTCTACCGACGTGCTACAGGAACTCACTATAGAGTGATACCCGAATTCAAACCCAGGTTATTTATACCGATATACATTTCTCATTTATTCGTTATGGTTCTTATTGTTTCTTCTTTCAGATATCAAATTATGTGGTTGTCAAACCGTTGATATTCGGTCTAATCATGTACACACTAGTGTTTCTTTGGTGGCGGTCGTGTCTTTTCTAATTGGGGAATACCTATCCTTTTATCGAGGTATGTAGATCAGTTAGTATCGTCATTTAATAGGTTAACCTCTTTGTTCTGTTAAAGAAACTTTCTAATACATAAATAGCACAAGGCTGCTTTCATATTTACACCAAAACATTAATTGTCAGGATCCAATATCATGGTTCGTTATTTTGTTTTATATGGAACTACAACATTTTTACTCAAATATCAATGTTTGATATACGAAATAACAAATGACAATATCTGGTTACATCTTGGCTGAAAAGTTTTCTTATAATGATGCATGCAAGCGAAGATAGAGTAGGAAATGTCAGAAAACCGTATAAGACACATATTTCTTCTTCATTAGAGTACGGGGCAACAAGAAGCCGATCTGCTGTGATGTCTTTCGCTGGAAATCAGGAGGATTTTTCTTATTGCATCTTGTTTTACGTCCTGATCTTGTCTCGTATTTTAATATTTTTTTTTGTTGCCAGAAACGTTGAGGTTGATTTATTTCGACCAATCAGCCGTCATGAGAGTGAAGTAACCTTGAGTATCGCCTAAAATCCCATTAAATTCTTCTTGTTGTATTTCATGTTTTGCTTTGTTACCGTTGCTTCCGGCAATATTAATATGAACCAGCCCATGGCGTCTTTTTAATTGAATGACATTACTCACAGTCTTAAAATCCCTAGGTTTGTCTCGGCTGTATTTGTGTGTTCGGCTTTCATGACGAACTTCTAACGGGATTTCAATCCGAAGGGAGCGTCAGGGCCTGTGTCCCTTATGCGCCTAATGGAACCCGTGGACTAAATTGTAACGTCTCCATTGGTTGTGCGATAAAATTGACCCCTATAGCAGTTAAAATCAATAGTTACAAAAACTGGTCCCTATACGATGTCATATCCCTACGAGGGCAACCGTGGAATAAAATTAAAGATCGCCATTAGCAGTGATACGTAAAGGTACCCAAAGAGGTGCTAAGAGTGCACTATATGCCCCGGTTTTGATTATTATTGAAGATAGACAGAAAACAAGGCGGATAAACATTCCGAAATACTCATCGGATTGTTTCTGAGCTGAGAGTTTTCCAGACAGATTAGTTCTGACTCGCACGAAACATGAAATATTCCTTTGAGAAACATAATAATGCATTCTAAGTAGGGTATTGACAGTCTACTTTCTACTCCCTTATTTGATTGACCTTTATGTTACCGTCGTTGCTCTTTCAAACAAATGGCTACTCGGTAGTAAAGTGGAGTTGCTGTTCATGTGATAGATTGTTCAGCATATAATTTATTTGAGGTGAATCTTATTTGTCTACCATTTGAGACGGTTGGTTGGTTGGATTTGTTGGCGCATGCAGCCTCCCTGGTGGAGATCTATGCGCGCCTTAACTATGTTTGTCGTTTCTTCATGCAGTCATGCAAAGGATGGAACAAAAAAAACATAAGAAACCCCAAAACATCAAAACAAAAACAAAAAACAAAAACAAAAAAAATAAAGAAATAAAAATGATTTAACTAGGCTCAATGAATCATTATGTACTAGATATATTTTAATAAATGCAAAGAGAAACATTTTCCCCGCCTCCACCGGGATTAAACCCCTTTGGGTACTAGATATATACATACATATACAAACTTTATGTATACCTATAAACTATCAATAAATCACTATCTTACTGCGTCTGACAAAATTCAGGAGTATCAAAAAAAAATTGGCGATGATTTTTCTGTGGATTTGTAATATTTTTCACATTATGATTTCTTATTCCAACCGACAAAAATCATTTGAGAGGAAGCACATACTGTTTGTTATATAGTGGTTAGGAGGGGTGGATGAAGGAAGATTGGGCGTAAACTTCTATTAAATATTAAATCAGACAACAACGCCATGCTTGTTATACCCGCTGAACTTTATAGGTCTGTGTATATTTTACTCGCATGTACCAGTTTACAATAAAGCATCGAAAATGAAAGAAATAAGGATTAAACATTGTTTCTCACGTAAACATTTTACTGATAAAACGTTATTTTCATAAATTGTATGCTCACAATTGTTCGGAGAACAAAACGGTTACCAGCCATGTTAAATGTTCCAGAATGTTTGCCAACGAGAATATTAAGATGGCGGCAAAATTTGACAAGCTCCGTTAATAATTTTTGAAATTGTTGCAGCAGTGCGAGTATGTAAAAGTTTCATTTTATGTTTGGGACATATAAAACTATGTTGAGTTCAGAACATGATACATACTTGATGAAATGCGGCTTAATCTGAGTTTAAGCCGTTAAGTGCAAGTTATGTAGAGCCACCACCAGTGAAGCACGCTACGGACAATACACGGTTTGAACCGTCCAAACACTGTAGCCAGGACATTAGTATTTGTGTAGACTATTGTTATTGGATTTAGAAATGTTCCAGCCAGATTAGTTCTGACTGACGTCAACTGGACCATGAAGTATTACTTTAGCGAACATAATGATACATTTTAAATAGTGTCCTGTTACAGTCTACCATCGGTCATTACTGAAGTCAGAACTAATATTACCCATCTAGGCCTCACTTTATATATTTATCCAACCTTCTTTATGTCGTGGATGCTACTTAATTCCAGACAACTGGATTTTCACAAGCAGTCTTCGTCAATGATGTTTTGGTTTGGTCTGTTTGCTTGGAATTTTACGTTATATTTCATGTTTTTTGATGCTGAAGACGGGGTGTCATTTTGCATGTTACAAGCACTGATATAATGTTAAGCCACGTCCCTTGAATCAGTGGCCATGGTCGGTCCTCAATGAGGTCAGAACTGATATTACCCATCTAGACCTGACTTACTTGACCAACCTTCTTTATGTCGTGTATGCACCTTAAATCCAGAAAACTGGATATTTGCCAGTAAAGCGAGTTGTTGTCTAACTATATATTATCTTCGTCAAACTCAAATACGTGTTTAGACGTTTTCAATGTTTGTTGTTGTTTTTTTTTTGCTTAGGGTTTTACTCCGTAATTAGGGTTATTTCATTAATATGAAGAATGGACGAAGGAAATCACTATCAACTGCACTGTCAAAAGGTAATGACACAAGATATACGAGAATCAGTTGAAGCAATACATGGTGCAGTTAGACAAAGTGTGGAATTTGCATATTACGGCCAATCGGGACATGTAAGTCCCATTTCAAATATAAAGAAGCATAATCGCAACTACTCTTAATACATCCCCCCC